>CAFUXE010000766.1:213211-227788 GCA_903364295.1 Serranus cabrilla | reverse complement strand
AGTGAGTCACGTAATGACCAGTGTGTGAGCAGTGTTTACATCCACAGTGGTCTCCTTTACAAAGAGCTGAACGACCTCTAATGACTTTAATTCATTTTAATGCCCATTTGGATCTTGTTGAGGTCGTGTTTGCTGGTTTCAAACAGGAGACCACCCTTTCTCTCACTTCACTCTAATTACTCTCACTCCTCTCAGGGCTGTTAGGGTTTGCCTCGCTCTGTTTATCTCTTCCCTAATTTTCATGTCTTTCTCTCTGGTTTTTCTGATGATGTTTGGGAAATGTGAATTTTGTTGAAATGCACTTTCTGCAGTTACTAAGAAGCTTTTAAATGATAAATTAAATCAGGAGGGAACTAGCATCTTTCTTTTCATGTCCCTAAAAATGTGCACAAAAGCACAGAAACACACACGTTACAATCAGGGAAGGAAAAAGTACTCGAATATTTCACTCAAGTTAAATGCCGTTACTTTAAAAAAAGCTTTCTGAAGTTACTCAATATTTATCAAAACCACTATATTCAGAATTTTCATGTAATTGTTGCATCTTATCATAGTTATCACAAGAAATCTTTGAGTCAGAGAAAAAACCTGCCTAAACATTTTGTCACAGACTTTTTCACAGCAGACTTAATATAGTAAGAGAATCACTGGTTTAACTGATGAACTCTACAGTGTAATTTAGCAGATGCTTTTATCCAAAGTTTGACTACAATTACATGTTATATTAGTAATCATATGACATGTATGGTTATTATATCAGGCGTTTCTGATTCCATGATGGTAGTTATAATTATGAAAAGTATCGCACTCTAATTTGTAGATAAAACATGTAATTATAATCCAGGAGCTGCAGCTTCTAACTGCTCTTATTGACCTTTGACCTCAGACAGTGACCTCTAGTGGCCGTAGTGATTATGACAGGACGGAGGGACGGATTAAATGCACTTAAGAAAAAAGTAAAAAGAAGTAAAAGTAAAGTTTATTTGAAGTTAAGCTGCAAATTAACATACGTCATGTTGTATTTCACCTTCTACAAAACTTACGAAACTGCATCCAGTAGTTATTTATAGAAGTATTTAATTAACCCAAACCTTGTTCTTTTTTCCTAACCTTAACAAAGTCCTTTTATTGTCTTAAATTAACGATGTTTTAACAAATATAACTTTCTTTTTTTGACAAATGTTTGAATTGTCTTTTTGCAATTACAATACAGAGACACAAAACAGAACAAGGTGCATTAATAAGCAAAGCACATGAAGAAATTTGAAATATAGATATATTAGTGGTATGTTTTGCTGTTGTAGTAACTGACTTATCATCATGGCTTTAAAGACTTTATAATATGATCAATGATAAGTAAAAATAATATTGATAATAATAATAATGACAATATTACTTTCTTAATCTTAAAACAGTTTTGTCATATGCAATACAGAAGAAAGTGTATATGTTTTTGTAATCTATCATATTTTTAAACAGAGACATTAATCTACACCTATGTATCCTCCATTTCCACAATAATTCCATTATTATTAAGCTGTTCAAGCATCTTTATCTCACCTTGTGTCAGCTCTCTGTCATGAAGGTGCTTCACATTAACCTCAACATGAGGTCAGTGGCGGCGCTGCAGTGATTCAGCAGTATGCGGCCGGTGGTCTACTTAGAGGCTCTGTGCCAACTTCTGAAAGACAACACCGGTGAGAAAGCAGCTTCTGCCGTATCAGCAGCACAGACCACCCGCCTCCGCCCCCGGACCGCCCGCTCTCATACGAACAGGTATTTTTAGCAGCTTAGGAAGAAATACAGCCTGGATCGTAGCTCAGCTCGCTTGATTGCTCAATGTTGTTCCCTGGCTCGATCCCTCTCTCCTTTCCAACACTCCAACTGGAAGAGAATCCAAGAACTATTCTCTCTCCTGAAACATCTGTACAAACGCTTTTGTTGTGTGTATATTTAAGTAAAACTTTCCTTTGCCTCTGTGGGGATATAGAGTTTTGGAGACTGTTTAATCTTCATCTACTATGAACAAAGAGCAAAATGAAACACAGAACATAGAGCTGCAGATGGTTCGGAGGACAAGAACAATGTAGCCTGGACCGAGACTCTGGTGTGACATAAAAAAATACAACATGTAAAATACTACTCTGATAATATTTACGCTCACCACAAATCTTTTGACAACAGCCATGTGGGAAATTGGATTGCCAGAGATCCATCTGATCATCCAACATCTGGATTGTTAGTAGTTTAGTAATAAAAGAAACAAGATGTAATAATTTTTAAAGAGTGAACTTTAGGGGAGGATTTTTTTTTTAGATACCTGTTTTTTAGACTTTGTGCTGCTTTAAATTTAGTGTTTTCTCTTTTGTGTCAAATGTGACTGTTTTCTACCCTCAGCTGATGTCTGTAGAAAAATCTGTGTCGAGTGAATTAAAGATATTGCAGTTGCTATTGATGGCAGCTTGGCTGTGTAGCCCTTTATAGGCCATACATTGAAATACTTGGAAATTGAAAAGTTCTACCCTGAAGTGTTATTAGAGGATAAGACAACTTTCAAAATATTTCATTTTGTATTGTGCTGATTGGTGAGATGCCGTGGTGTCATTATCTGTGATGAAGCCTGATATCCGCTGATCTTGATCGCTATGGATGGTGATTATGTCTGGATTAACTCTAAACATAAGATGTTGGTGTTGAACTTTGTTGTAAGTTTTCTGTAGCCCGCTAACCCGAGCCTGTATCAATCACATTGCATTTAAACAAAGTAAATAAAACTAGAAAAGCACTCGGAGAGCTCAGACCTCCGCCAAGGCAATAGGGTCAGTTACCAAATTGCACACTTGAAGGATTATATTGAAAGCATGTATTTTGGGAGCAAACTGGCATTGAAATATTTCATCCACTAGATGGCGGCAGTTAGTGAAGGCAATAGGGTCACTGACGCAATAATATAAATTCACAATATAAATTCCAGATGGTGTTCCGGATCACCGATCACCACCAAAATCGAATCACCTGTTCCTTGTTCCAATACACACGTTGTCCGAAAATTTTATCCAAATCAGTGCAGTACTTTTTAAGTTACACAAACAAACAGACAGACAGACGCCAGTGAAAACATGACGAAGTTGTAGTGGAACTTCAACTGCAAAAACAAACCTTTTTGAGGTACTGTGAGAAAAACAGCATGGCATCCCTTGAAACATAATTGACAATGCAGTTTGGGACATCGTTTTTTTATGAAACCAGCCTGTAAAAAAAGAACCAGGTCCTATCTGCAACTTTTACTGATGGAAACCCCCCCAAAAAAGCAAGTCGAGTTGATTAAAGCCATGCCACACCATGCAGTGGAAGTCTCATACTCTTTCTGCCAGATGTCTGGGATTAACAGCACAAAGTACGTGTAGATAGCATCAGGTGGGCACATGAATACAAACATTCATATGCATCAGCTCACTCACACACAGTCTGAAACACACAATCTCTCCCCTTCTCCTTTTCCAACAATAATAAGGTCAGGCTTTGACTCACTCCTTCCTGCCTTCTCCTCCTTCATCTCCACCTTTTGGGACTTTCCCTCGTTCTCCTCCTTCATTCCAAACTCTGTCCTGGTTTATGATAAATCTCCCCTCTGGATTTGGACGCCCCCTTTACACCCACTCAACCTTCTCCACCCAGTTGTCTCCTTTTTTAAATAAATTTCCCCTCATAGGTTGTTCCTGATCTGTGGGTTGGATCTATAAACAATATTAATAAATGTATCAGCCGGACTTAAGGCATGACAGATTTATTTAAGAACTGATGTGAGCGCTACTGGGTGTCCTGGTTGAAAACAGGGAATAGAATAAAATATCTTTCCATGTGTGACAAAGACTTGACAGTTTAAAATAGAAAAGTTCTTGGCAGGAAGAAGTCAGATCTCTCTGAGCTCAGCAGGTTCGATCTGAACGACCCTAACTTACTAACTTAACTACAAAATAGTCGACTTCTTTCCTGTACTTCAGCCCAAACACGTTCGTGTTCCAAGAGCAACAGGCGGTGGAGAAACTTAGTCAGTTTTCCAGTGGTTTGCATCTCGGCGCTCTTAGTCAGCCCCACTTTAGCTACTGGACAGCGAGAAGCACTTAACCTGTCTGCCTCAGTAAATATCCAAGTGTTTCCTCTGTGGACTCTAGCACAACAACAAGAAGCTGAAAGTCACCCTGAGGTCTGCTGGAAGGCAAATAAACTCCGGTTTGACTTGATTTTGCGGCAAGATTGTTTGGCGCCAAATGGACGGCTGACGTGTTACTGTATCTGAAGTTAGAGCAGAAGTGACCAAGAGTTTGGGCACATTTGGGTGAAATCCATCAGCAGTGGGTTGATGGGTGAGAAGTTCTGGCTTCTCACCTTCTTATTTATTCACAGGATCATTATGGTGGCTCGTCTGAATAAGACACTTTTATATAAAAGTCATAAGGCGAATCTTTGTTGGTCCAGTTTAATATCATGGCATTCTATCAGTTTTTTGCATGAAACTGTGCATTATATTAGGATATATTTCTGTCTTCCAGCAGGTTAATTGCTGTATGCTTGCACTGTAGATATCACAGGGTTTTTATTCACCTCTGTTCTTTAGCATCATCATCCATCACTCCATCCAACAATCCCCAACTTAAACAGTTTGTCGGTACCACCCGTAACGACATGTATGAGCGTTTGTCAAAAATGACCCAACACACTGCACAGAGATTTATACTTATTTAGTTACTTATTTAATTAGTTGAAGGACAGGGATAGGGATAAAAAAAAAAAAAAAGCATAAAAGGAAAACTACTAGGTCTACTTATTTATAATTACATTTTGGTGTTTTTGTGGGTCTTTTCTATTCTGCACCCTGTATATACTACAGTGTCATCACTGTGTTTATCTCTGGAGTACTTATGTCACATGTTATGTCACATAGGCTATTAAGTTAATACTCCTTTTTTTTTTTTTAAAGGGATTTCGGTGTGTATATATATATATATATTTACCAGTATGAGGCTGTTTTATCCCAGCTGAAATGTTCTCCGTCATGGTTCGGACGGGGTGAAGAGGTGATGAGTAGGAGCCAGTTCGGACTTGGCTCAGAGATGAATGTGTGAAGCCATTGGCTTACTGTCAGTGTCAGGGGGATTTACAAGTGTTTGTGTGTGTTTGAGCGTTTGTGTGTGTGCATGTGTGTTTGTGTGGGATTAGGGGTGAAGGGCGACACTCGTCCTCCCGCCCTCTCCTCCCCTCTGTCAGCCGTGGATCTCCCTCCTCCTGGCTCCGTCCCAGATAGATCGTGGGAAGATACCCCCGCCTGAAAAAACTAAATAAACAGATAAATAAAATGAGATGGGGTAAATAAACTGATGACTATATTTAGGTACAGATAAGGAAGGAAACCCTCTCAGTGTGAGTGTAATATAATGTTTGTTTCTTATTTACTGCAGTTTGTTCACTGTTAATATGGAATATGAACTTAAAAACAATGTTTTAAACACCAAAGCAAGCCAGTTAAAATGTAATAAGTAAATATACTGTGCTTCATTTTTTCCTGTAGTAAAAGCTATACATGCAGTCTGATCTCACAAAATTACGTAAAATGACCTCGACTTCTTTGCTGGTGGCAGGTAATGCGTGAAAATGACAAACAAACAGCCGACTTTAACCGATGAATTCATTTATATCCTGTGAAAAAAGGAAAGTAAAACACTTTTAACATAACTTTTTTTATACAACTTCTGAGGCTTAGGTTAGTGAAATAATATTTTTTTTTTAATTTTTTAGGTGACTTCTTTTCTTTTTCCAGGAAGTATTTTGCCCTGAACCTAGATCAGTGGTTTTGTAGCATAAATTCACAGAAACTGCAGCATTTTTCTGTTAAAAAAAAGTCTACGGTGGGAGTGCAATGAGCTACTGCCATTGATGCTTTGACAAGTAATTCAACATTATAGTTTAGTGTTTAAAAAATTGAGAAAATGTAATTTTTTTATCAACTTTTCTTACCGGCCTGTTGTCCGTCTTTAGACGTGGACAGACTTTTACTTTTCGTACATGTCTCTAAAGATGTAGTACAGAATAAAGCAAAAAAAGAGAAAGAAATACAAAGTTGAAATCAATTCAAATTCTAAAAGTGTTCCCAGTACTGTAACATGTCGCCCCCCACGCAGCAGGGAATAACAGATTCAGCAGGGAGCTAAGAGGAACGGCAGGAAGAAGGCTCTCCATAGCTGCTCAGCCGTGACTCTGCTGAGCTCCATCAGTCAGTCTCCACTTACATATCCTAACTCTCCCGTGTGCTCCTCCACATGAGCCAATCCAGCACTGCGGAGGGTAAACTCCATCATATTTTCAGGGTCAAATATCGGCTCCAGAGTCCTGAACCCACCCTATTGATCAGAGATATCCCCCCTCGGTTTGAGCTCTCCTGTTGACCCAGACGTGTGAGTCTCCTTCTGCAGAAACAGAAAGTTGAAGGTTGGAGGAAAAAAAAGAAACCCATGATGCTTGACTGCAGAGCAGGAAGTTTTGGTGAGAGGTGCAGAGGTGAGAACTGAGGCTGAGGTGGAAATAATGATGAAAGAAACGGAGGGATAAAAGAGAGCGAGCTGGAGCAGCTGCTTTCAATTAAAGGAGGCAGACAGGAAATGACTGAGTGAAGAGTATGGCTCGTATATTGATTCCTATCTACATACACGTTCAAAAGTACAGAACTGAAACCCCCGTTCTCTATCCCAACTTGTCACTCCTGGTCAGTTCCCCTTGGCATTTCTTTTTAACACACTGGAGCGCCCCGTGTTTCACTTTGCATCTATTGTGGCTGCAGTTTTAAACCAGTGGAGACTTTGGTTCATGTGGTTTCAAAGAAAACTTGTCAAAGTGATCAAGTTTAGACATTTGTTCTGAAGAAAAGGAGGGGGTAGTAAGTTACCTGGTGACCTGTGGTAATTTGTAATCATTGTGGAGGTCATCTGTCATCTTGATCTTGTTCAGATCCACCATGTGCAAAAATTCCACCACAAATGACCAACAGTACCATATTTCACCACTCACAGAGGTCATGTGATGATATTAGTCCCGTGAAAAATCGCATATTGTTTTTTCTTTAACATTTGGCCTTCTTTCTTTTCTTTTTTCTCAATTAAGTGCTTAAGCGAACCCTGTGACTAACGAAAGCACGACCGCTGTCTTCAAGCTGTACAGTAATCACTATATTATATCAGTAAGTTCAAGTAAAACACAAACTTTGCTTATCACATACTGCACACAAAATACAGATTTGTGGCAGGGGGGATTCGAAATCACATGAGTTCCCTTTGTCATAGTAGTCGTGTGCAAATAGGCAACCTGATCTTACAGAATTACATGATATGACCACGAGCTCGTAACACCGAAATCCATGCCACCAACACTTGAAATGACCCATATGAGTGTTTTGCAGCGTTTTAAAAATAGCACACACGTCATTATAGGTACACGTACAGTTAGCAGTTATAAAAATCGATGCAGTTTCTGTGAATTTATGCTAGAAAACCACTGACCTAGGTTTAGGGCAAAAAACTAGGTGCTATGAAAGACAGTTTAAGAAGGCAATAAATGAAAATAAATGCAGACAGTGAAGTAGTTACGAGGGCAAAGTGAGCCACGGAAGGTAAAAAAAAAAAAACTTAAGTTGTTTACTTTTGTTGTCAGATGAGACATGAACCCTGTTTTCCTCGGTGGAAGTCAGCTGTTTATTAACCCATCCACCTCTCTGCATCACGTCAATTATTACTACTCAGCACGATGGTAGCAGAGGAAAGTCTAGACGTAGTTAACGAGGGAATCCATGTACCACCATGAAACTGACTTTACACTGGCATCGGTGAGCTGGTGGCACCTAATGTTCACATATTAAGTGCCACTAGCATTGAATTCGCTGCCAAGAAGTCATTTCACTTAATTTTGTGAGATCAAGGCTGGAAAGGAAAGACAGAAAAAAAGGCAAACTAGGATTCAAAACACCTAGAGTAATAATTAACCAAGTCAAAGTCAAGTTTCAAAGCAACTGAAGCAGCAATAGCCAGTGAGGCTGCTGAGACACTCACAGGCACTCAGAGAGAGGAGTGACATGTCTCATTACCACCCACAATGTCTGAGTGACAAGTGGTCGACTAATGGGGAGTTCAGTGTGAAAGCATCGAGTATTCTGGCACCAAAGATGGAGATGGAATAACAAAGAATTAGACTATTAGGGACTGCCACTTTAAAATAACCATTTGAATTTGAAAGACAGCATCCTGTAGAAACTCTTTTTCACAGTCAATCTCCACCATTCATCCACTTTTAGGAATCACAGAGAGAGGTGCTGAGAAGAGCCGAGGAGTCAAGAACAACACACTTCCAGGAGACAAATGGCTTTAGTTATGTGGAAAGTTTCTGTGCGAACACGCGGTGGGGAAAGCGGGGGCGTCGGAGCTCGAGGGGAGTGGGACGACTTTCCAGGGGAGTGTACCGGAGTTTAGAGGGAGAGGAGAAAATGAGGGCAAAAGTGAAGGAAAAGGAGAGAGGGAGAGAGAGGGGGGATTAGGTGAGAGAGAAAGAGAGGGAGAACTGGCTCTGTGGGTCCAAGTGTAAACACGGAGCCAGTGTATGAACGTGTGCGGGGCGCCGGGGTGAAACGGAGAACGATAATCACGATGGAGGGAAGGAAGGAAGGAAGCAGAAAAAGAAAGTTAGGAAGAGTTTATTCTACAAACAGGCCTTGTCCTCATTTTCTCTCCCTCACACGGCGAGGCAGAGAAAGATAACACAGCTCTGAAAGTTAACACAAACTGGCTTTGTACTCTTTCTCTCTCCATCCGACGCACACATTTCATGCCACACGCCTCCTCTCTGTGGGCCACACACAACCACATGCCGGGCCCACATGTGCTGCGAGAGATTCAAACCATCCACCTACACACAAACACACAAATACCTCGTCCACCTAAATACACACGCTGGCAGCCAAGCTCAACACGCACACACACCTCCTCACACACGGGACGCTCATGTTCATTATGTACACACTCGGGGGCCCGGGACTGAGGACGAGGGGATTTCCAGCCTGATGCTCCACAGCTGCGGGACGGCACCCTGCACGCCGCCAACCTGACGCACAGTGATGACCTCACCGAATGGGAGTGACTGAGAAAACAAAGCGCACACGATCAGAAGCAGAACTTTGACTTTGTGTTTTATTCTGTAAAGACGAGAAGATGATCCAGACGCTGAGGCTGTAAAAGTGCTCTGAGTGAGAACAGCAGCAGGGGATTCTGGGGGATTAGTCACTGTTTCTGTTAGTGTTTTACATCTTGAAGATCCCAAATGATTTGTAACATTAACTTGAATTCATTGTTTAAATCTTAGAATTAGCTCAAATTACTGAAAAGTGCAGCAGTAGGTTTCATAATTAAGGCAGTAAGACAGGTTTTACAGGATTTTTGGCTGAATGACATAAAAATCAATTACATGACATGACCACGATGTTATTGTCACACATTACGTGCCAGCAGCACGGAATTCGGTATTCATAAGTCGGGGTCATTTCACTTAATTTTGTGCAATTCTTAACCTCATTATACACACACGTACTGTTCACAGTTGTAAAAAATGCTGCAGTTTCAGTTAATTTATGCTACAAACCACTGACCTACGTTTAGGGCAAAAAACATCCTGGTTAGGTGTTATAAAAGACAGTTTAAAGACTAAATAAATGTACGTAAATGCCGGAAGTGAAGTAATTACATAAAAAAAAACGTAAGTTACGCATAACTTTGTTTACTTTTGTTTACTTTTGTTTTCACGTGGAACATAAACCCCGTTCTCGTGTGCCCAGCACGAAAAAGGATCCACATTAACTTTACATTAGCATTGTTTCCGTCATTTTCACACATTACATACTGGGAAAAATAGTCTGCACATTACAAAACGCTCTCATGAACATCATTTCATTTCAAGCATCTTTTTCTGCAAACAGATTTTTTTGCAACGATTTTCAAGCCCTTGCATTTACATATTCACACAGTTACTGTGTGTGTTTGCCAGCTGTATTTTGTGCTTTGGGCAGCTGCTCATTGTTTGTTAAACCTGGAGGACTTGTTGTGTTTGGTTATGCTGCAAACACTGTCCATTTGTTTTCAATGAGCCCATAACTTGATTGGGAAAACCGTGGGTTGACTTCCCAAGTTTATACCCAGTGTTGGAGGAACACTTGTGATTTTGGCTGTTTAGTGAAACCAGATAATGGAACGATAAAACTGTGTATGTCATGCTCACTTTATAGTACAGGCTTGGCTTTTTGTTGCTCTATATTTGCATTTTTCAGCGTTGTGTTGCTATTTTTCAAAGCTTTCTCTGGACTTCCAGTAGTAGTACAATAACTTGTAAATACTGTACTTGTAAGATATTGTTTCTTCTTACATTCATCATGTGTTTGTAAGTTAATCTTTATAGTGGCAACATTAAATGCAGGAAGCAGCTTCCTTTTACAGCAGGGCAGATGTATAGTTGGTGCTAATATAGCAAAGCCCTAAAGCATATCCTGTTTTATTGTCTATTTTACTTTAAATGGGACCTTAATTTAAGAAAATGAACATCATGCTCTATTTAAGAAGACTTGAAACTAGTAATTAAGACCATAAACGCATTAGGAAAATGTTTACTGAAGTAATAAATCATGTATAAAGTAGGGTCGTTTTCTCATAGACTTCTAAACAGTCTGACTCTTTCGTTGTTGTAACAAGCGGAGTCGCCCCCTGCTGGCCGTTAGAAAGAAAGCAGGTGTAAGGCACTGGAAGTTTTCCATCCTTAAACTAAGAAGCAGCTAATTCAGCTGCTGGAAGATGCACAAAGACACTTTGTCCCAGTTTCTAGATATCTCCCTCCCTTTTCAAACTGCTCAGCTCTGCACACCTCCCATGCAAACTTTCCCAGGTCAATAAAGCCAAAATACCAAGTTGTAAAATCGGAATATGGTCTGAATTACTATTGAAACGGGAGCCATATGGAATCCAAGTTGCCTCCCCTGTTAGCCTTAATACATAACTGCAGTGTTTTCTCTTCTGGGCTGTAATGATTTTTACCTTTCCTGTCAGCAGTGGAACACTACACGGCCAAATAAACAGCTTCTTGTGTAATATTTCACCCTGGCTGCATGTAGAAGATCATCCAGTTTACTGCAGAACACACAGATGCAACGACAAATGCATCTCTTAAAGCATCTTGAAGTCATTATTAGTCATTTATCCACTTGGGACAATGAATAATTGCTCTAAACTTTAGGGTAATCCATCCAATAATCGTCAAATATCTCACTTTGGACCAAAGTGTTGAAATGACAGAAGTACTAACCACAAATGTCCCTGCTGACCGCTGCAACCCACCATGCCAGTGTTGAGAGCAGCCATCCATCCACAGCAGAGCTCCACACCCTCACAGCTCTATATGGACGTCACACGACATCCTGCCACTGAAAGGAATTACTAATCTAGAATACTTGAGACCAGCAGGGACAGAAAGTGGCAGAGAAACAGTGATGAGTGGGTTTGGAGGCTTTAGAGGTCGGAGAATGTGCTGAGTGTTCGGAGAGGATAAGACAGAAACAGGGTGTAGCCTTTTTGAGCAGAATTCAGGAAAGATGAAGAGGGAAGAAATCCTCTGCAACACTTCTCTGCTTCACTGATGTTATTAAAGCAAATAATCCACAAAGAACCAGTGAAAATAAAGCATCTCTCACTTCTCAGATTGCTCCTGACAATTCAATCCCCTTTTCAGTCCTCATCTTTTACAATCCAGCGCTCCTTGGTCTTACCCAGCACTTTTTTTTTTTATGAAGTTTCTCGCTCTGCTGTTTTGTTTTCAGTCACTGCACACAAAGAGCTGCCAGAAGCAATTTAACTACTCACATATGTCCAGCGCTGGCTCAAGATGTCCACCTCTCACTGTGGGTTGCTCAACAATTTCATATCGCATGCAATCTCAAGCTGATCGTCTGTGCTGCTTTCACCGGCCTGATCCAAGAAATACACACTTCTGATGAGCAGTTCTCAGGTCAGCTGAAAGGTAGAGGCATAAAGAGGGAAGAGGACTCGTTACTGGAAGGTTTCACCAGTGGGTGAAGCAGTTCAAGCTGAACTAATCAGCATTTTTATATTGGTAATTGATAAGATGATTAGTTGTGCTGTAAATGGTAATTAGTGGTTAGATTAAGTCACTTCGTCTCTTGGGAAGCAAGAATGTGCTTTAACTGACCTCTCGGGAGGCGAAAACACGCCTAAAGTTGCCTCTTGAGTCGCAAGAACATGCTGTATGTACCCTTTTTTTTTCCACCTTGCCCTTCAAAAAGTCTGTGCACACCACTGGTGGAAACACATGAAGCAGACTGTATTAAACTTTGCTGGCTGAGCTGCTTTTCAAAGTTTTAAGTAAAAATCTAACCTCCAGTTTCTCAGAGAAAACTGTGGAGCACTGCAGCTTTTAAATGTGTATTTATCGAAGCAGAATGGAGCGAACCCAAACTTAGCAAACGAAGTTTCCCGGACAAACTAAGACCCAACAAACATGGTTACAACACTGCGACTGGCAGAGTTTGGTCCTCTCCTCCTGTAGGGATCAAACTGTCGGCCTGACGCCAAACGTTTTCCACATTACAGTATTTAGCAGCCATTAAGACGGGCCCTCGCAATGATCAAAGTGATTATTTGGGAAGCTCGTGGGGCCCATTGTTGCCTTTGGCCAGTGGTTTCACAGCACATTGAGAATAATGCTCAGTCTGGAGAAGCCATTACCAGTCAGCATCAACAACCTCAGGACTCAGAGTCCGAGTGAAGCGAGCGCAGCCGAGACTGAGCCCAGTCAGACAAATATACCAGGTTTGTTGATGGAGACCGCATGAGAAGATGGGGGAGATAAAGGGGGAGACGGCGACAAAGAATACAGAGGAAAGAATAATAAGAGAGAGGGAGAAAAAGAGCAGAACACCTCAGTCATTTTTTACAGTTTTATTGTATATTTACTTGGTGCATTGATTTTGTTTCCTTATTATTAAAGGAATATAAATCCAGCTGCTGGCTGTAGATTCATATTTAGCGTCGCAAACATACAGTATGTGACTGATATCAATCTTCTTTTCTTACACTCTTATTTAAGCTTTCAAATGATTGATTTGAAAGTTACTTTTTCAATACAAACTATTATCTGACATGTTTTGAAGATGTCATTCTTTATTAAATTGGCTATCAATCAATTTCAAACTCAGTGAACACGGATGATAATAATAACTGTTCGGAGTATCGTCCATTTGTCTGGGAAATTGAAATCTTGCAGGATATGTGCACCCATGGTGGAATGTAACTAAGTAAATTTACTTAAGTACTGTACTTAAGTACAATTTTGAGGTATGTGTACTTTACTGGAGTATGACCATTTATGTAACTTTAAACTTCTACTCCAACATTTTGAGGCAAATATTTTACTTTTTACTCCACTACATTTAGCTGCCAGCTTTAGTTACTTTTCAAGACGATTTAACATGAAAAATATAATTTAAAAAAAAAGAAGAAAAAACCTCATAACAGCATATGAAGTAGTTATAATGAGCTCTACCTTGTCCACAGTAAACTGCTGCTAACATAAATGCACCAAAAATATTTGGAAAACTTTTACTTTTTGATACTTTAAGTACAGTTTGATGCTGGTACTTTTACTTTTACTTCAGTAAGTGTTGAATGCAGGACTTTTACTTGTAGTGGAGTCATTTCACAGTGTGGTATTAGTATTTTTACTTGAGTTAAGGCTCTGAACACTTCTTCCATCACTGACGAGCACCAGACACCGTGAATCCCTCTCAAATTGACAAAATGCTCTTAAATCATAAAACACAAAATTTAGAAAAATGTTGACAGAAAGAAACACAGAATCTGGATGAACATAAAACCTATTTCATACCTTTTTTATCAGAGAAGAATGGATGAAGACAGTACAGACATAACAGGAGTTTATGTAAAGTGGATCATTCTGCATGCAGAGAAATGATTAATGCAGAACACATGGCAACACAAAAATACTTCATAATGTTTGTCACATGCATTTGCTGGTTTGATGAATGATCAGATTGTTTCTAGTTGTACATCTTTTATATGATGTCATGGTTGAGTGAAGACTTTCTCTTCTTCTTTTGAGACTAATTAGTTTGATGATACATGCACTGAGCTCCGTGCTACACAAAGAGAGGGAACACGGCATAAAAACACAATAAAAAGGAGAAAGTGGAAAAGCGGGCTGAGGGGATGGGCGGGCATGCTCATTTTTTGGCCACATGTTCCACCATTAACTCCAAATATCTCCATTACGTGTTGCGTGAGGTTTAATTAGCTTGGTTTATAGAGATGCAAGCATGTGCATTTTATGTGCCTGCAAGCACAGAATGTATAAACTCTGTATTAATCATTAATGAAAGCGTTTAAAGGCTCTGAAAGATTCTCACAGTCGGCTTCTTACTTTGAGGTCAAAGGGGTCGTAGATTGATGCACAAAGCTTGCAGAGTTT
>CAFUXE010000766.1:171389-195332 GCA_903364295.1 Serranus cabrilla | reverse complement strand
AGTCATTAAGGGCCCTGGGTAAGAGGAGACCTTTGGTCCGTGGGCAAATGAATGGCAATTAAAGCTAATTCAATTAAACATTGTATTGCATTTCAGAGAGCAAAAGAGCCATCCACAGCTTTACCCACTGCACTGTTCTCATGAGAATCAGGAATATGAGCTCTCAACCCACACAGTGTGGGAAGCCATGTTGGAAAAGACTACAAAGTGAGTCTACACTTGTGTCTTGATTCAGTTAAGCTCTTCAAGTGATTAATTTTGTCTAAAAGCAGTGATGTAAACACTTATATCAGCCTGTTCCTCCTCAGTCTAAGAGGTAAATTTCCCTAAAGTGGACATTTGGATGCAAAGAGGCATTTTGTAATTCAGTTTGTGTGCTCAGTCTCAACCTGGATTGATTTTGGTCATTCAAGAAAAAGAACAAATCGACTGTAAAGAATCCCAAGTCAGAAACAAGCAGAGGGCAGGTAGCAACGAATGGCATTTACTCAAGAAACTTTTTTGATTAAATTGTACTTTTTACTCAAGTATGTGTCGAAAACATATTTCATATGTAATTATTTATGTAGGCATGAAAGATTGTTAAATAAGGAGGCCCAAACTTATGGCTCAATAGTGCTTTTGTTGGGGACTATTTTCATCTGAGGATTAATACACTTTTTGCTTTGCTTGTGATTATTTACAGCAGCAGGACGATGTACATTGGCTCAACACTAATGAACCTACAGTGGTCGTGTTAATAAAGGGACATGTGAGGCTCGGTGATGATTCAAATTTTGTACAATAATGCAACTCAATGGCACGGAGGAGAATTAGGGTTTGATTGTACAGACAATACTTGTTGGGTTTGGTGTTTTCATGGCTGATTGTGGCCGTTTTTCAAAACCATGTGGTGTATATTCGTCCAAACGCCCAACACTAATATCACCTTAATATTTCCTTAAGGATTGAAGTCTCAGGTTTAACTTGAATGCATTGCCTTCTAAGTCTCAATCAAGTCTTTAGGCGGTCCAGTCTGAAGTTGGTCTGAGCAGTCTAGTTCAAGTCAAGTTTCAGCTGCTCAGATTTGGCTCAGGAGGTTCTGGTTTTGTCCACATGTCACAGTGCTGGTTGTTCATGAAGAAATTCTCTTGGGCAAAACTCTGATCCAGTTCTGCTCAAGGAACTAAATGGTCCCAGACCCTCAGGCCTGTTTGATGAGCATGTTTGGCCCAGTGGAGCCCATTTACCATTACCGTTCTTTTTTTGTTTCAACCAATCAATGGATTTTTTAAAAATCTTTTTTTTTTACCGTAACCATGATTGCGCCCTAACCTTAACCAAGTGTTGGCATTAAAGGTCCCCACACCTTTAGTGAAATGACCTAATCATTTGAACCCAAACCACAATGTTTTCCTAACCCCATTCAAGCCTTAAACACAGCATGAGACACAGTTGTGGGATGAGAGAATTCTACTATGGTACGGACAGCATGTTAAGTTTTTAGATTTGGAGGACTTGGAGGATTCACAGGGACCGGGATCAGGATGAAACACCAGGATATAAAACTTGAGTCAAGACTCCCCTTTAAAGATTAGAAATGCATTCCGGAAAATACCATAGATCTGCGTTATGAAATAGTGCCAAAAGGTTTAGTGCGTTCGTAAATGATCTTAAACACTGTGAAGTATGCGGTTCCCTTTTATCGGAGACGTCCAAACTTGAGCCAGAATTTGCTCTTCGAAATGCATCAACGTCCAAAAGACATAAAGCTTTTAGTGCGCTAGCAGCTACAGTAAACATTCTCTCTCTATCTCTCATTGGCCTTTATATATTACACAGGTATGTCAGCACTGATAGGAAGATATATTGCAGCACAAATGGGTTGCATGTGGAATTCATGGTTGTATTATGGTAAGTTAGGTACAGTGTACACACAGGAGTATGTATGCACACACACACACACACTCTGAGCCGGGGGGGTTAAGAGGCTTGTAGGGTCCGTTTAAACCATTATCAGGTCCAACAATCTGTCTGCAGTTGGATTTCACCCCATTCACTCCTTCCTCCCCACTCTTCTCTCTGCACACTCCATCTATCCACCCCCAGCAAGCCCTGACTGCTTTCATTACAACCAGATTGTTCAAATAAATCAAGCCTCCCCAACAACTCCCCTGCTTTCTTTTTTCTCTCTCCGTCTCTTTCTTTTCCCTCAGCACCCTGCAGCAGTCCACCGGGGAAAGGCTTCAAATGAGAAGCACATTTTGGGGCTAATGAGGGTGATGGGCTGTGAAGTTGGGGTTTACTTTAATTTAGGGACTTTTGTGGCTCCAGTCTATACTGTGACTGTCTACGCTGAGCAGCTTTGTTGGTTTAATCCAGACAAACCCATAGATCTAAGTAAGAGAAAGCAACTGTTGACCACAGAAAGGACCAGAACAACAAGATCTCCAACCTAAACCACAGAATAGACAGTTTGTCAATAACTAACATAAGGACACATGTGAGCAGTTGTCAAAATGAAACATATGAGCGTATCGCGGCTCGCGGTACAGTTCTAAAAATAGCACAGACATCATTATACAGACATGTACGGTTCGCGATTGAAAAAAAAGTTTTAAAATACAGTTTGTTAACAGAACGTAAGTTACAGAAGTTACTTAAAGTAACGTAAGTTACGTAATAAGTTGTTTACTTTTGTTTTCACGAACCCCGTTCTCCTGGTGAAAATCCGCCGTTTGTTCATCCGCCATTTAAACTCTTCATCGCTGTCAATCATTACTGCTATGTCAGCAACACGGCACCGGAAACAGTCCAAAACATAAATATGAGTCGTATTTCGCTGCCTGTATACAAGCGGCCTATACTGTCGTTTTTGAGGGAGACCAGTCTGACTGGTCAACTATAGGTTGTTGCGTTACCAAAAACTACAGTTTGGATATAATCATCTATGGTCTTTAACAGTTCTAAATTAAAATTATTTGAGAGGTGTTGTCCAAACAGGTCACATCCATTTTTTCTTTCACAGAAAAACAAAAACTACAGCAATTTTAACAATTCACTTCATACAGTTAATTTAATAATAATCTGTTCATTTGTTCCTCGCTCAAACACATCTTTAAAGTGCCTTCTTGTCTAATGGCAGCAGTTTCATGTTTTTTCCCCATTTCTGTGTCTGCACCTCAGGGCTGTAAAAGAGCTTCAGCATAAACCTGACACAGTAGCTGCTGCTTGGCTACCAGCTGATCATCTGTTACTGTGATCCAAACAGAGAAAATGTCCTTTCTCAGCTCAGCACAACACATCGCTCGTATCCATGTGTTTGACAGGTTCAGACAACGTGGTGCTGCACTGATGAGTGTTAGGATTCTCTGGAAACTTACTGTCATGGACACGGATTTGTTATTGGTAAAATATTTGTGGTCTGGACAGTTTTTCAGGTATAAAATCTGAAATTTTACAGATTGTCTTTGTAGAGATTTATACATATTCATACACATTCTTTCTTTTATTGTTTTTACCCTATAACTCAGTTTTAAACATAGGAAATAACAATGATCAAACCTGGATGGCAGGTGTTAATTCTGTTTTTTGCTCGAGGTTTATTTTAAAGAATGAAACATAGCAAAGAATTCTCAGTAGTTTCTTTTCCAAGGAAATGCTTGACATGACCCAGTTTCAGTTCCCTTTTATACCCCTCTGCACTATTTTTGATATTTTATAAGTTTAAGTTGACTTTCGTGTGCACTACAAACTCTTTTGCTGAATCCTTAAATAAAATCCCTTTTCCCAAATTATACTCGTATGCCATCCGAGGCCACACCCTTCAAAAGGGTTTCTTGTTTTAGCAAACACACAAAACAAACAAAAATGTTTACCCCCTCAGTAATTTTCTGTGGAATTTGCAGTGATAATGTAAAAGTCCCGCCCTCTGAGCCACAGCGGCTGCTGTTAGTCCTGCAGCTCTTCGAAAGAATCCCCTTCATTTTAATCTCCTTTTCATTAGAAACAGAAAGGGTATAATCTGTTCTGTGTAATTAGGTGTTTGTGTTTCTATATGAACGTTCTGCTGGTTTCCTGGGCATTCAGACCTCAGTATAGAGTTTAATTCACATCCTCTGAATGCATTTATTCCATGTCTGTCTGATTGAAGCCAGCTAAGTAAATGTAAATCTAGTTATATCTGAGAGGACTTCATAGAATAAGCTCTGCTCTTTCTAACTGAGTCCAAACCATATATCCTTCAAATACTATAGTCATGTTATTTTGGCAGTTGGTATACAAAATCTAATCTTACAATACAAAACACATGCACTCACATTTGTTCATTTACCCCTTAAACTTAACTCCTGATGTTGCTGCTGTACATTTCCATCACGCTTTGAATTGTGCACAAATATCACTTTAAAAAGTGATTTTAATTTGCAAAAGTGCAGATTTCTAGTCAGAACATTCACGATTCTCAAACAGTTGATAACTAGAATTGCACCCACTGGTGCATTCACATGCTCTAAAGAAAATTAAATTTTTGCACATTTGGAAGTCTGACTTGGTGTGCTCATGAACTTTAAGTTATGTGGAAAAAATGTGGATTCAGCAAAGAAGATATGTTGTGTTTAATTGCTCAGAATGTTGATTTTACAAGACTTTTTTGGGGCATTTTCACGTTGGAAGTCAAGGTCGATAAAGTTAATATCATCATATTATTATCACACTGATCAGTCAGATGTCATGTTGTCACTGTCTGTGATGTTGCCTGATCTTCGCTGATTAACAGGGAGAAATCCATGTCGTTTCCAAATATGGTTCTTCACCCGGTTGAGCAACACATTGAGAGCTGTTTCCATTTTGTGTGTCTGCTCCATTTTTCGGATCTGCTCCAAAATTTAACTGGTTCTTCCGTGGCTCCAGGTTCAGCCTCCATAAAGTATCTTAAAAATCTAACAGACCAACTGAACTGTAATCACGACCTCTCGGACAGAGGTAATTAGTATTCATGGACAGTTTATACTTGGGAGGAAAGGTTCCACCCACTGAGATTTGTTCAACAGAAACTGTGCAACAGATGTAATTAATAACATTTCTGCGTGCCGTTCAGGTGTGTCATTCTGGCCCCGTGCCCAGGCTTACTGGGACACTTCAATTCCATGGAGAACAGCTCCACTATTTTACGTCACAGTTGACATTTCAGAAAAGTGAAGTCACTATTGTTTCTATTATTGACATTATGCTAAACCAATCCGCCCATATCTCAGTTAATAATCAAAACATTCAGATTACCAATGCTAAATAAATTGCATTTTGAATTCCTCACTTTAAGTGTTGCAGTTTTATCCTGTTGCACCGTTTACTTTGGGTAAGACGTCCAAATGCTGACTCAACAAGATACCAGCCAATAGCAACATCAAATAAGCAGCAGAGCTATGTAATGTCTGTTATTTGGAAACTGTTATTTTGTAATATTTTCCACTGGCAGCAGTTCTTGGCTATTAGCAGAAAATACAGAAAATGACCTCCATCCACAAACCAGCATCACGTCACAAAGTAATCATGTTGTGGTTGAGGTTAGAGGGAATGTGTGAGTGCATGAGTGTAATGAGGTATTGAGAGATACAGGCTGTGTGTAATCAGCTTCTGTTGTTACTGGAAAAACTTGCTCTGTTTTTGTGTTTAACTTTGCTCTATGACAACGTCCAGAACTGCCTCAAATGGGCCCAAATTCCTCAAATCCACAAAGACGAGGGAAACATGTTCATGTAGAAGTGACTCAAAGCCATTCACCAAGACACAAAATCAGGCAGATTTAACATTAAATCCTTTTAATACTGTTCCTTTTCTCAGCATTGCTTTTCTGACAAACATAATTGACATAATAGACGAACATAAAACAATTTAAAAAAAGACAAGCCTCCCAAAATAAACAGGGAAGAATCTGTAACAAACATGTTGAAAATATTTCAAACATTTCCTGCCCCTCTCACTGTCCAAAACAATACAAAGAGTCTTCCAGTTGATATATTGGTGGAGGGGAGCAGATATATGAGCATCTGTGTCTGTGTTTATACTGGAGGATTGACAGAAAGCGGAGAAGCCAGAGAATGGCGAGTTGATTTTGGACAGTGCTGGAGCGTAGTGCATGGACTCAATTATAAAGCAGACAAGAAGTGGAAGCAGAAAACACACACACACACCTGAACAAACTAACTGATAAAACCCAGTCATCCAAGCTTTCTGCTGTTACTGTAGATAACCAAGAACCAAGGAAGGTCTTTCCAAAATTGATTACATTACATTAGTTGTAATGTAATATAATGCAATGTATTGTGAGGCAAAATAAAGGCCCTTTTGTTCTTGAAATACGCATCAGCATGTAATGTGACACGATAAAATGTCAGTAAGGCTCTGCACCAATGTTGTTAAGGCATGTTTCTGTAAACCTATTATACTTTGCAATTTAAGATTCTTTCTCATGAAAGGAAAAGACATAAAAAAAAAACCAACAAAAAGTGACATTCCCAGCCCGAGACAGGAAAAAGAGAACAAATACATCAGAACGGTGCACTTAGCCTGTGCATTTCACAGTCTGGTTGGCTGTAAACAAGCAAAACAGTCTTCAAACACACAAGCCTTGTTGCCTAAAACACACCGGATTGTTGAGCAGAGGCAGAGAGCAAGCGAGAGGGTGTGTGAGAGCAAACAGCTACAGGGGGACGCTGTCTAGACCGTATCTCAGAAACAGTTCAGTCAGCAGCTCCGAGAGGAAACTAGGGCCTAAAACTCTCCGACACTCACAGCAAATTTCCTTCAAGTTCTTTGAACTTGCTTTTCTTTTCTCGGCACGCGTGTGCTGCTTTATAGGAGTGGGTTCTGCGGCAAACGGCCTTTGAACACAATTTTGGGAGCTCTTGCTGTCAAAAACAGTCTGGGGCTTGTCCTCATGTAGCGCTGGCAGAGAAAATAAAGTGTCTGACACTTGATAGTTACATTCACTTGGTGAGTTCCTCAGTTTTTGATGAAACTCATACAAAAGCATTCAGTGAAGTTTTAGCTGCATGTTAGCTAAAATGCAAATAGAAAATCGAAGAATCCATGATGACTTTAACAGGCTTTTTTTCAAGGGAGAAAAATAATGTTTTCAATTTGCAATACTGACTGGACATTGACAGCAAAAAAACACGTTAAAAATACAAAAGACACATGGCAAAATATCATGATATAAGAGACATAACAGCCTTCCCGTCACGGCACAGAACAATGCAGGCAAAGTCCATTCTCAATGGCTCTTCATTCAGTCCATTTATCTTTCACAGCAAATTCATCTCCCACTGAGCCAAAAGCTTCAGGATGTGTGGAGAGAATTATGGTAGATCTGTTGACACTGAAGAATCCAACTCCGCGTGTGAATAAACTTGAAGTTTTGTTTCAGATTAGATAATTTCAACAGCAAAATATGAAGTTTAGACAGCTTCTACTGTCATCAATGCATTACTAGCTTTGCAGTATTTTTAAAAAAGTTTTGCATTTCTTTACGTGGCCATCATCAGTCTTGTGGCAGTTCATGACACTGGAAAGGAAAAGAAATATTTCTTCTCAGTGCAAGCTCTTTTTTTTTTATAATCCCCACGGAGCAGTTGGAGTTGGTCAAAAAACCTATTTTGCAACAGGACATGTGGTCCAGAGATCACTGTTTTCATTGAAACCACTGTCACTTCCTCCAGTTCTGTAGCCCAAACAGTGGGGCCATACTGTATCTCCCAAATCCAGCAGCAGGATTACAGCTCATTCACATACAAACAAGATTTTTTTTCTCCAAATGAGCCACTGGTTACAGTTGTGTCAATGCAAAAAGGCACTTCCGTTTTCAGTCTGCTACTAAGACCCTTCTAGTCGATTGCACTTAGTTTAATCACTTGGTTCCACCATCATCAACCTCTGCTAGATGACCTTCAACCACATCCTGATCATTGTCCCAAAGTGGTGTAGCACATTTCTAATATGCCATAATGATAAATTCATCATTCAGTACCTCTAAAATAAAGGATCCAGTCTGTAGTGTCATCATTTGGACAACAAAGGATATTAAGTGCCACTTTTCAAATTTGTGGATATCTGAAATTGGAATGAAAATTAGATTTTTTTTAACCACTAAATGGCCATAGCAGGATCTCCAGCAGATGGGCAAGCCCTCTCTCTCCAAAATCTCTTTCCAAGTGTTCGTATTCTGTTGAATCTTAGAAATAAGATGGCTTTAAGGATGCTACATTGTTATTTGATGGGCAGTGTCCTTGCATCAAGGGTACTTCATAGTCCAAACCCCCGTTTTGCTGCAAGGAGGGAGGCGGTTGCGGAGTGTGACAGCGGTCAATCTCAGGTTGTTTGTGTGGTAGCGTACCATTTCCCCCATTCTCCAGGCAGGTCTTCACCCCCTCCAGTTCCATGGGATCAGGATCTGCTGGGCCCAGCTCGAGCTCCAGTCCTGCCTTGGCCTGCCTTCTCTTTCGGACACAGATGATTGTCCCGGCCACTACAGCCAACCCCAGCACCAGCGCCAGTGCAGCCAGGGCAGGAATGAGAGTGTATGTCAGTGGGCTGGGTGTCTCCACCCTGGACTCTGGGGACGCAATTGGAACCCCTTCAGTACGAGCTTCTGTACACGACCCTGTTTCTGCAGAGCTGTTGGCCCTAGAGTTGATTCTTTCACCTAGGGGGCTGGCACAGACGGAGTAGGTACAGTTTGGTCTCAAACCACGCAAAGTGTACTCTGGGTAGGATGCCGGTACACTCAAGATAATGGGGCGGCGGTCAGGCCCTGAGAGGTTACGGTAGGTCAACCTGATGCCACGGATGTGTGGCCGTGTCTCAATGAAGCGATGCAGGTCAAGAAGGATAGATGTGGAAGTGACCTGCCGTGAGCTGATAGCATCAAGTTCAGTGGGCACCACAGGGACAACTAGCAACACTTCTGTTTCTGAAGGTTTCGTTGGCTCAGGAACCTCATCCACATTCTCACAGTAGAGGCCAGATGTCCCTGATGGACACAGGCAGCTGAGTTGACCCAATGGGTCAAAGTTACAAGTGCCTCCATTGAGACAGATGTTTGGTGGGCAGATGTGCTCCACTAGATCCCCACTGGTGGAGCTTGGGGAGAATGGAGGTTCTGGTGACAGAGGGCTGTCTGTTTTTGAGGAGATCGTTGTCTCACTTGGTGGTGGAGGAGGAGGGATAGCATTGGTGTGGATGGTTTCTGGAGACGGTGTGGGCATCAGGGGAACAGGAGTACTTCCAATGGGGGAGCCAGTCAGCACTGTTGTGGTAGGTGGACACCCAAAGTCTTTGTGCTCAAGCTCTATAAGCATCTTCCCAGCATTAACAAGGGGGAAGTGACATCTGGTTTCCACAAACCTCCCAAGTTGCACATCCTTCTCTTTAAGCCAGACAGGGAACCAGGCCAGTGGACACAAGCAGTTAAACGGGTTCTCAGCTGCTGTCAGGTGCATCAACTTCGGGAAGGTCTGGAAGAAACTCTGGGAAAATCCCTGGAGATTAAGACCACTGAGATCCAGTTCTTGAAGTCCACTCAGTTTCTGGAAGTCCTCCACCCTGAGCTCTCCCAGTGGGTTGGCAGCCAGGCTGAGCTTGATCAGCCCCTTGAGGGAGTCCTGCTTTAGAGCCTGGGGAATCTCAGTTAACTGGTTTGTGGAGATGTCCAGCTCATGGAGGTTCCTCAGGGAGGCTATGAGGTCTTCATCCACAGAGGTAAGCCCCAGAGAGGCCATTTTAAGGGCCTCCAGGTGGGGAGTCTGGAGGTCTGACGATCCAAGGGTTGGGATGCTGTTGTGGCTGAGGTCTAGAAGCAGAAGTCGAGGGAAATGAAGGGATGGCAAAGTGGTGAGCTGGTTTCCTTGGAGCTTGAGTTCCAGCAGCATCTCTAAACCTTCAAAAGCTTCCAAATGGATGCTCTGAATGCGGTTTGCATGGAGGTACAGCCTCTCCAGCTGGACCAACCCAGAAAAGCTGTCTTTGGAAATGTGGGTGATGTGGTTAGCGGACAGGTCCAAGTTCTTCAGCTTTGACAGCATCTCAAAAACACCATCTGGAATCTCTGCCAGCTCGTTCTGGCTCAGATCAAGCATCTCCAACTCCCCCAGGCCTTTGAAGTCATCTTGAGAGAGAGTTTCGATGCCGTTCTGGAAGATGTATAGATTTTGGGTGGTGCTTGGGACACGAGGCACGGTAGTGGAGTGTCGACTAATGCAGAATATGGAGTCCTGGCCCTGGCAGTTACAGTCTGCTGGGCAGTCAGAGGATAACACCAAACCAGATGAGAGGAGGATCAGCAGGAAGTAAGGCAGCATGGTGACGTCGGGCCTTGAACTCTGAAAGATATAAGAGAGACAAAGAGAGAAAAAGTTGATGTTAATAGACCTTAAATATACCATATATATACAAGCGCACTTTGCACATTCAATAAACCTCAGATTCTGCACACACACACACACATAAACTAAGTCACACTGACTGCGCCACCAGGACCCACAGGCCGAGGTAACGGGTTAACGTAGCCCACCCAGGGTGACCCTTCCTGGGGTAAGTGAGAAACCCATTCAGCCTCTTCTCCGTGTTTATGACACGGTCCTTAGCCCGTGAAACCACGTCTGCAGTAATGTAGCTCGACACTCGCAGCACCACACGGCTACTTCATACAAACATATCCAAGGTAAATATGCTGGGAGTGCGTTGGCACACATGCACTCAATTACATCTCTTACATATTTACGTAATCATGTTACCAAAAACATGAGCAGCACATAAAGGAATGCAGCTAAAAACACAATCAAACTCTAAATCACCTCCTAAGACGAGTCGGTGTTGAAATGAAAATACCAGCTAGATATAAACTGCCGCTACATGACTTAAAGGACTGAAGATTACAGAGTCAGAAGCACTTAACCAAACTGTCCAAACACAGCTCTACAAATACTGCAGATAAGTGGATCATACTTTCTCTCCCTCTCCTCCTTCTTTTCCAACTTTTTATCTTTTTTTTCTGTCTATGCAATCCAGATTTAGCCGCCTCCTCCTACTTTAATGTGCAAGAAGACAAACAATCAATCATATTCTTAGCCTGACCTCTATAGCATATGTGTAGTTTGTTTCTTTTCCTTGTCTTGTCTTTAAACTCTCCATTTCTGTCTCCATATTGTCCAAGTATTGATCATTTGACTGATATTTGTTTTAGTGATGCACAATTTTATCTGTACTGATAAATAATCGTCTCCAGTCAGTAAAACATGGCACATACAAGTGCGAAAACATTTGTTGTATGTGTGTTGTATCAGTATCCAATCTAAAATCTTACATCTCCTCATATAGAAAAGGGCAAACTCCACTTCTACAGGACGTCCATGAAAAATATCTGAACTGGATGACTGTAGTGTTTTCTATTTAAGATGTAGCCTCAGGTAGAGTGGGATGTATGTTCACGCAAGTTATATAGAAATGAGTGAAAACACTGTTGTGCGGTTGGTGCATATGATTCAGAATTATGATGGGATCAAGTCTTTAGACTGTGACCTTTAAGTCCAGACCAGCTGGAGCCAAAAACCACTTGTTTGATTCCATCAGGGTTATTCTGGACGGATTGTTGTGGTGCTAAACGATTCCAAGAGGCACAAAGAGAGAAACTTGAGAGTGACCCTGGCAAAAGTCAAAGGGAGTTTAACTTGATGCGAAAAAGATAAAAACAAAAGGAAAATCGAGGGACTTTTAAATTTCATTCGGGGGAATAAAATGATGGCGTTACATAAAATGGCAGAGTTTCCAGTCAAACACTTGGAAAAATACTAGGAAACTGTTTTAAATGACCAAGTAGTTTAGTAGTGGATCATTTGTCTTGCATTGGGCTGCATCTTTGGTCTCATGCCTGTTGCCAATATTTTTCTGACCACTTTTCATAAAATGCAGCACATATCTCTGCAACACCCCCTTTTTTCCATCTTTCCTCCAGTTCAAATCAGGGGTGCACCTCCGGCCTCATGCCTGCGTTCCCTTCCTGCCCTCTGTCTCCTCCATTTATCCCCCCGCGCCTCATAACAGAAGAGGTCAGAGCCCGTCAGCTGGCAGGAATTTGCAATATTCTTTCAAAATCTGTCTTTATTAAGCACAAAAGGAAGAGAGGCATGTGGGGATAGAGGGAGGAAACAGAAGGTTAAAAAGTGACAGAAGAAGAGCTGATCTATTTGTGGCAAATAGAAGATTTACCACATTAGACTTCAATGGTGGCTAATTTAAACCAGAAGCTGCCAAATCTGCCAGTCTGGTGGACAGGCTTCAGTGGCACACTTGAGAAAGATCAAATCTCTAACCTGTTAGTCACACAACTGACTAAACAACAGACTGAAGTGCTGTGCTCTGATTCACTGGTCTACTTCACAGCATGTTTATGATCATTTTCTGTGTTTTATGGAAAGTAATTGCTAATCTTTCTCAATCTGCCTTGTCTTGTTGTAAACCACAGAGTGATGTCTGATCTCTGACAGGCTCTTCACTTTTATGAATTAGCTTCCAAGTACAATTTGGTTTCTGTTGATACTTGTTGGGGCCGTGTTTTTCTCTTTGGGCCAAAAGGTGAAAATGGCGGGAACGACTGTTTTGGTGGAAATGGGCGCGTTGAACTTACATTCAGTGTAAGTGCAGAGAAACTTCTAGTCAAACTCTGCACATTTTTTAAGTTTAAGTAACAATAATTCAAACACATTTTTGAGAGAAAATTCACTTTGCAGAATCAGATACTGCACCTTTCTCACATATACAGCTGCAATGAAGATGCAACTGAATTTAATATGAGCAAGACAATTAACTATTATTGACTTTCAGAGCCGATATGAAAGCATTACTTGGTAGCATGGAGAGGGAAAAGCAGCAAACACAACATAAAAAATGTGTGTTATGTTATTAAAGTCACCAAACCACTCTGTCAGAGGAAAAAAAAAGCTGTTATCGTCACCATTATTCTCACTTTGCACACCTTAATGCGCGCAAACACACAGTGAAGCCGCCTGTCATCGGTGGAGCATGCTGTCCGACTGCAGAGCATCACCTGCGATGACGAGGCATGTGAGCGCTTTTGTTTAAGGTGCACGTCTCAGTTTAAAGACACGCTCTGCTTTGGCATCCGGATCTTTCTTTGTGTGCAGTCACTTACTGTTTATAGAACAGTAAGAGGGTTATAATGAGAGCTGTCCGTCATTCCTTTAAGGGTGCTGCTGTTGGCACGCTGGCTGCATGAATAGTTTGATGACAGGGGAGGAGAGGAATGAAAGGAATATGGATGAAAGAATAATAATGTGCAGAGTCGAGGAAGAAAAGGAGGCTTTTCTTAAGACAATTCACACAGTTTTCATATATAGATTAACTTTAACTCTGGATATATTCTCTGATAAAACACTTGTCTGCAATGCCAGATCCAAAGTAAACAGTGTATATGTCATGAGGCTTTGCTGTGTCACAACATGCGCTGTAGTAAAGTCTCCTGACAGCATGTGTCTCTGTGCTGCATGCAGCTGGGTGGTAAAATAGAAACACCTACAACCGCAGAGGACAATAAGATTCAAGCATCCGCCCTGCTGAAACATCCTTGTTTAAGAAACTGAATCCCTTCACGCCTCAGGGCTGCTGCTCCGCCGCTGAACCTGACCTCTGACCTCCCTGAGGGTCGGGGCGAGACAACAGAAAGTTTTCCTTCCAAGGTCAGAAAAGATCTTCACAACTGAGTGGATTTGGTTCGTGTCTTGGCAGAAAGAGGTGATCGCGTCCTTTTGTGCTGATGTCATCAACAGATCAGATGATGACCTGTCAGCTCCTCTTCCAGCTGTGGCTATTGTCAGTGTTTCTATATTGGAGTATCTTATTTTCACAATTCTCTGCAATTCCAATTACTTGTGGATGCATTATGAATTATGCTTAATCAATGCAAGAGTCTTGTGTTGTTTTGTGCTGTGATTTAGTAAAGCCAAGGACATTTTTTCACATGTCTAATAACTAACTAATGGATCGCAGGTTGCATGATTACGGTTTTCTGGACTTGTTTTTGAAGGTTCAATCTTTCACTCAAGGCATTATGTCATAGCAACACACCTTGGCAAATGCATGGTAGCAATAGGTGCTAGTTGGTTGTTATTTCAACCAGATCTCCCAACATTAATGACAAAATAGACCACGTCAGTATACATGCATGTAAGGTTTGTGGTTGTAAAACGGCTGCAGATTCTGTGAATTTATGCTACAAAACCACTGACCTAGGTTTAGGGCAAAAAGAAATCCTGGTTAGGTGTTATAAAAGAAGTTTCGAAAGTAAATAAATGTACAAAAATGCCGGGAGTGAACGAGGGTGAAGTGACTACTGTAAATTATGTAAAAAAACATGAGAGTTTTGGATGATGTTTTGCCTTGTTTGAGTTATGACAGTCATGCTTAGTTCAGCCATGCAAAAGAAGCTCTTAAGCCATTTATCAAACAACAAATTGGCGGGGCAGAAAGGTCCTTAACACAAAGCAGTATTTTAAAAGAGTTTGCCGGAAACGTGTGTCACAGCTGCTTTACATTCACCTCTTCTGTTTTGAAACTGGCTCAGCTTTTCAAAGGAATGACAGAATCAGTGGGAGGGAAACAAGGATGCAGGATGCATGAGGTGAAGAATGAAAACTTTACAGCTCAAGTGCAACTCCTTCTCTTTTCTTTATCATCCTCCGTTGTTTGATATTAACCGGGTGCCCACATCACAGAGCCAAGAATCTGCCATGTGCCATATTAACCCCAGCACTCAAAACACGGGGAGCATTTTTTTCCTGCTTTCACATAACTCAAGGGTTGCAAAACCAGTCCTTTTTGCTCTCGCATATATTCCTGATTAAATGTGACAGAGCATTCTGCTGCACTAAATCCAGCTATTTGTAGATAAGGCTGCACGATGAAAGCGAAACACAGCCGTCAAAATGACACGAAACAGGTCAACACGCACCCGAGACCTGCAGAGCGGCTCAGCACGCAGCCACGAACACACACACGCATTCCTGCACATGTTCACACCAGCAGACACACACACAAACAGAGCCTACAACACAGCTGGGTTCTGTTATCCACAATACGCTGCAGCCATCTCTCACTGTGAGACAGAATGAAAGGCCCACATAAACCTTTGTCCTCCCCCGTGAGATTAGAAAGGTAGAGAGAGTGAAAAGAGAGAGGGAGACTAATAGGCAGTGAGTGTGAGAGGTAAACTGAGAGAGAACGGGACACAAGAGAGAGAGAGAGAGACATTTGGTGTCTTAATAGCTGGTAGCTGACGACCGCCTCCATTCATCCAGAATGTGCTGTAAACAAATCCTGACTCTGCTAAACGTAAAGCGCATGACAGAGTCCAGATATTCTCTCTAACTCCAGTGAAAGGAGTCCGACAAAATCGCTGCTGCACCGACTAAAACTAAAGAAGAATTTGAAATAAATCTATTTGATTACAACTTGGATGTTTGGATATTTTTACAACCCTTTGTACTCAATAAATCTGAGGCTTAGATCTGGGAAGGTGCTCAAATAACTAAAAAGAACAAATTCCCCCTTTTAGCCAGTGTTGTTTGGATGAGAAATTGAAGGTGAACCATAAAAGTCTAATCCAAAATGTTACAAACATCCATCACAGTTTCCAAACTTCTTGGTGCAGCTTTGTTGGATCAAATTGTCAAACTTGGTAACTGCCGTCCGATTTACAATCCATCTGTTCTTCTGAACATGTTTTTCCCAACAGAATTCATCCGAGCTACGTCAGCATGATCCCACAGTCATCTGAGCCAATACAAAAGACACTATATGAAACAAAATAAGAATACATTGAAAATAAATAGTTTAATTATGCAGTGTTGTGTATGAATGCACAAAAAAGCACCACCCATAACATGCAAAAAGTGGCACACGTCATTATAGATACACTTACAGTTCGCAGTTGTAAAAGCTGCAGTTTTTAACAGTTTAGGGCAAAAAAATCCTGGTAAAGCGTTAAAAACGAGAGTTTAAAAAGTTGTACATAAATGCCGGAATTTAACGTAACCAGAAGTAACGTAAAAAAAAAACAGGATTCATAAATCGTGAGCCACAGAAGTTACGTCACGTAAAAAAAAACAAAAAAACACAAGTTACGTAAAATTTAGTTTTGTTTTCATGCAGGACACAAACCCTGTTCTCCTGGGTGAAAGTCCGCCATTTTAACTCGACGTCGATCATTATTACGTCCGCAAGATGACTCATATTTTGTTGCCTGTACAAACGACTTATATTGACGTGTTTGAGGGGCGACCAGTCTGTCCTTTTTTTCAACAAACAAAATGCAAAATGCATTTTCTTCTTGTATTTTTTGCAAAGCTGATTTAAAGAAATTTCAATCCTGCATCGTTAACATCCATGTTTGCTTGTTGCTAACTCTATTCTTCCCTTTATATATCGTGCTGCATTTACTTCTTGTCAGCTGTGGAATCAAATCACTGCCTGTTAGATGTTTAAACTCTGCAGTACACCTTTAGATAACAAGTCCAACTGCATTTCACCGCAGGTTTCATCCGAATCCTGTGGCAGAAAGCTTTGTCTGCTAAGTTAGTGTTGCTTCTGCAGAAGTCATGGTGTCCTTTATCATTTCATTGCATTGTTTTTCCTTTTCATTCCTGTCAGGGTGAGTACTGAGATATCAAAGGCGAGCAGCACAGCTCCTGTGGTTACATCTTGCCAGGTGGTTAGGCTTGGTACTCTTCATTTATTTACACTCTGTGGCAGCGGGGAGCACTATGAAGATTAAAGAAGTCACCCAGGGAAACTGGAAATACTGAGGGCAAAAACAAACACAGTGGTTCAATAAAAGAGCAACAAAGGGAGCTGTTAGATCAGTCGTAAAGGTAAAGGTGTCATTTTGGATCTGTAGTTAGCTTTCTATTCAACATTTGATGAGTTGTATTTTTCCAGTTTTATTCAAATAATAATAACTTGAGTTAGCACCACTCACAGAAAGTTTAACTGCCAATACAAAATAAACTGAAAGAGGTAAAATGACTCCAATAATGAACTTAAATCATTACAAATGACGCTAAAATCGACTAATACAGATTTTCAGGATTACATCTTTTAAGAAAAAGGGTGAGGAAGAATTTGTGGGAGCGATGGAGGAGGGAGGAGGGAGGGAGGAGGGGGACAGTCGAGCCAGGAGTGAAGGTACAAAGAAGGAAAGCGGGGATCATAAATTGTGTAAGAAAGTCGGTCTACGGGGAGATTACTTCATTCTCGTGGAGAAAAAAAGGGGATGTGAGTTAGTGGTACGAACCTCCCACACCCCCGAAACTCCCCAAAGTGGAATATCCTGTTACCTCATGCCTGAAAAGCTTACCAGTAAAATCAGTTTAACAGCTCCAATCTTCCTGAAACTCTTAGTCCCAAAAGCTGTTGCGTAAGCGGATAAAGTATATATAAATATATATGTATATATGGATATCTGTAGTGTGGGTGGCGCACTATGATGTGTAATCATATGCAAAAACCAGCATGTTTAAGAATATAATAACCATTTGGTTGAGATCGAGCAAACTTTCCATCACTCCGTTTGTTTCAACAGTTCTGAAACAAAACTACATCAGCGTGAAAATACAATACGTTAATCAACTGAAACAAATTATTTAAGTATTGCTTTGACAACTCTTGACCTTTAACCCCTGTGTACTTCAGAAAATCTGCCCAACGAGACTACTGGCACATTTTCGCTGCACAATACAGCACGACTCGCTCTTCTTTTGGTTTTCCATGAGGTAAAAGTTGTGGATAAAACCTGGGACTTTGTTTTTGGTACCTCAGTCAACCAAGATTTAAATAAAAAAAACGGCAGCCCACAAAACTACAGCGTACACTTTGCTGTGAATTGAAGAAGTGCAGATGTTTGGTTGCAGATGCAGATTTAAGGATTCAGATGAGACTCCTACAAGTACTATCTGCAGAGGAAAACAACATAAAGAAAAGAACCTGCAACCAAATAAGATAGCATGAGAGTACTAGCAGCTCTGTGATAAAACTCATTGATGTGATAATTCCTTTATGTTGATGTTTGCAGGTACAATCTTTAGGTGAGCATGTTAGCATGCTAACATTTGCTCTATCCATTTCTGTTTTGCTGTCATGTCTTAATCCAATAATCCAAAGAGATGTTCAGGAAACGGCTTTATAGTTTCATGATGTGAACTACACAGAGACTGAGAGAGCAGTTAACACCTGAGTGGTGACAACTGCTGTCTAGACCGAGCCGCGGCAGCTGGGATTTGGTCTATATTAGGATTCATGACTTCTCTGACTGAAAATGATTGGAATAAAGCAGAGGGGACCGTGTTCACGGCTTGTTGTGGTCTTTTAATGACAGTGAACTGTGAGACAGACAAGCCAAACCACCTCCTGACTCAACAATAGCAGAGCATAAATATGTCACAGTGAACACAATGGGCCGTGTGAGACAGAGAACAAACACATTCAGTGCTGAGTATTAGCCTGAAGCCTCAATTACACTCATAATCTCCTTCCTGTCTTTACTCTAAAGCACGTCTATTCTTCTTAACCTCTTTTATAGTGTTATCATTTATTTTGGCAAAATACCCACACACACACACACACACACACACTGAGGAATGATAAGTCACCTCTGGAACAAATGAAGAGCCGTGTGTGACAGCCCATCTCCTCCTGCTGTTAGAAACTAAACCTTCCTCTGCAGGCTTTCACCAGCTGCTCGATCGTGATCTGACTTGATCTTCCTCGTCTTCTCCTACCTGCTGGATTTGTCTTCTTCTCCTCTTTACTCTGCATATGAACAAACAACCTCTTTGTCAAAGCTAGAAGTTGCTTCACATACAGTATGAGGCTTCTTTAGCCTTCACTGGAGGTCAGAGGTCACAGTCAGGTTCAGGATCCAGAATGCTGCACCCATGTGAATGCTTGTTGATACAGCAGCTTGACGTCAGAGCTGAGACAATGAAACCCAACTGGTCTCACATCAGAAATGTCAATTCAGGACGTTTGTACAGCAGAAAAATACGACTCATGTAAGGACTGACGGTGATGCAGGACGTTTCACCCAAGAGAACAGGGTTCATGTCCCATGTGAAAACAAATGTAAACGATTTTTAACATAGCTTACTTTTTTTTATGTAACTTATGTACGTACATTTATTACCTCCGCCAAGGAGGTTTTGTTTTCCCCGGAGTTTGTTCGTCTGTCTGTCTGTTTGTTAGTTAGCAACATAACTTGAGAATTTATGGACGGATTTGGATGAAATTTTCAGGAAATATCCGCAATGATACCTGGAACAAGTGATTAAATTTGGGGGTGATCCGTAGACGCTATCACTGGTTACAACACTGAGCTGTGGGGCTGAGCTGTCTTGGCAGAGGTCTGCGCTCTATGTCAGTGGTTTTGTAGCATAAATTCACAGAAACTGCAGCTTTTTTTTTTACAACCGTGAACCTTATGTGTCTGTATAACGATGTGTGCTATTTTTAGAACACTCTGCTGCAGCGCATGGACCATTTTGACAAACGCTCATATGAGTTTTTATGAGTAGTATTGATCTTTTCTGAAGTTTGTTGGAGATCTTGTTGGTTAAACACCATCCCATATAAATGCATTGATTTAGAAAGAGAAAGATGCTTAAATGTTGGAGTGAATTCCACCTCTGGTGCCCTCAGTGAGTATAAAAGAGAAAACTGTCTTAATCTGTCCTTATACAAGACGGAGAAGGACTTATGAAACATCAGCAGGGTAGTTATGACCACTCCTTAACCTGGTTACCCTCAGAGGTTTCGGTGCAGTTCAGTATCATCGTGACTGTCACCTTGGCCTCAGTGGAGGTTTTGTGGCGGCCTCAGCGACGCCAGGGTGTTGTGCTGTCTGACTCAGGTATGGCAGAGATGCCAGCTATGCTGCTGCTGCTGCTATGATGAAAATGCAAAGTGACACTTAATGTGCTGCTGCTGCTTGTCAGACCTCGGGGATCGACCCGTCTGCTAGTAAAATACCAGATCCTGCCTGTTTCCACAACAGGATCTGTGTTTAGCTCGAGGAGTTTGTGGGCAAAAGCCAGCAGATAGTTTGGTACCTGACATTAGAGGGGTGTGTGTGTGTGTGCTTGTACTTTCTGTCTGTAGACATATAGATGTATAATAGATGTGTATCTGCAGATGCACGTGGGACAACTGAAAAATGCGGTGAAAATCCATGAAATTATACCAGTAAATCCTCTAGACACTGTACAAAATAAGCCAATTTTGTGCATATATTTATAAATCTAGATGTTTTGCCAACAGCTGTTGCTGCTGGATCTTTTACTCTTTATACATGTCTGACATTTAAAGTGATACTTCACCCTTAAAATTACTGTTTGCATATAAATTACTCCCCGTGTATATTCTTGGAGAAAACATGGTGAATCCACGGTGAACTGAGAATCAAAAAAAACGGTCCAAAACATAATAAATCTGTAATAAACTGACATCAATCTCTTACACAAGATATTTATCCAGTCATCTGCTTAGTACTTCCAGATACGGCAATTTCTGCCAAAATATCACAATGTAAATCATCTTATAAACACGCTACAAGTCCAGGCTGAGAAATTAGATTTTGTTTATACTGCATGAGAAAATTTGAAACCTCCATTTACTTCTGTTCATTTAGGATTTCCTACATTTTCAGCCAACAAACATTCAGTCATTTTAGTCTGAAGTCTTCCTTTACACTGTACATGCACCAAGTTTCACACAGCTCACATTTGGGCTTTTACAGGCGTAACTTATATCACCGATAATTGCTGCATTCCATTTCGGTGTTTCAGTGCCGGAGCTTCAGGACCTTAATGTAACTGAGACATCATTCAGGTTATTACTTACGTCTGTTTAACGAGTCAAAACGTCCATGATTAGAAGAAACGTTAAGTCTTTTTTTGTGTTTTATACTGTTATAACTATAAATAGTCTGTGTCTAAAGTTGATGCTGGAATAGCAGATAGAAACTAGTGTTCACTGCATCAGTATCTGTTGAGTTTAACAGGACTTTCATTCAGGGTAAAATGAGGGTTGTAATACAATAAAATATTCCAACCTGCATTAGTAACGTCCTGACAGGTTATTCGCTGCCACTGGTTCTTATGTGCTCTGATTTTTTTATTTGCAGCATGTTCAGTTTACCAACTAAATGAATTTCAAAGTGGACAGGATATATATGAGTTTATAAAGGCGGGTTTAGCTTTGTCCCTGTTGCAGAGATCCAGTTGAATGGTCAGTTCTGTTATTTTCTTGTCTTTATTTGTTAAAATTTTATGTTTTCAACCCCAAAAAATCCTGTCTCTCCTTAAAGCTTAACAAACGTGTTGCATGCACGCCTCATAAAACACTTTAAACCTCCCATGTCAGCACAGACTTGTGGTCTTCTTCTCCTCTTTTACTGGCTTATTGCTTCCTTTTACTGCTAATTACCTCTGAAAACTACTAGCAGCCTCTGCAAAGTATCAGGGACATCATCTATGAAGCCACTTTTTTTCATTTCATAAAAATGACTGTATGCTCTGGTCTCTTCTTAATAAAATACAGTAAATATATTTAGTAGATGCATGCAGATGCACATCAGCTTGCATGGAGTCAGCAGAGAATATAAAGAGAATAAGACAGTGGAAACACACACAAATGCATGTGCACGAGAGGAGGAATTGAGAAAGCTGGTTGGGGATCTGCTTGTGGCACAGTTGGGCACACACCCTGATTCAGGACGACTTTTGGTGACACCGGTTTTTCCACCGATTAAAGTATGAATGCCAGCGATTAGGCGCCACACGCACAGTACAGCGAGGCTTTCTGCAGGAACAACTACAGCAGAGGCTCTTAAACAGTGAATGTAGGGCTGTGTGTGTGTGTGTGTGTGTGTTCACGCTTCACTGGCTCAGAGCCTGTCTGTCAACAGTTGGAAACAGGCATGTCACCTGCACTCGGCTTCAGGTGTGCCAGCGGGCAACTGGAGGCAGAAACAACACTCTCAAACATGTCGACTCATCTCTCGTCCTTCCCTTCTTACTGCTTGTACAAATTTGTTTAATCCTCCCAGAAAGGAAGTTACAGTTCCTCCTTTGAGCTCACATTTAAAAGTGCAGACTTACACGTATTTAAAGTAGAATGATGAACACAAAGCGACTTTGATACATTATTTCCAAAGCTACTCTGGATTAGGACCAGGGCTGGGAATCGTTTAAAAAAATTTGATACCAGTACTGATAAAAGTACCAACTGAGAACTTCATTCGATACTTTTTTTCAACTTGAAAAAAACAAACAACCTGTTGCGGATATGTGCCCACTCCTCTCCATCCAAAAGATTTTTACACAAATACATTTTAAAAAGTGCTCAAATATTTATTTAATAACTGTACAAACTTGTAGAACAAAGAATTATTTTAAGAACAAAGCACTGACAGATGTGACTGAGTCGGTGCTAACTTGCTAATTAACGCTAGCTAACATTAGCACACACAGCTACAGCCACAAACTATTTACTGACAATAAGTTTTTTAACACACAAAGAATGATTACTGTAACCATTTACTGCTACAAAAAGAACCGACTGCAGGGATCGATTGACAGGCGCAGTTTTCGATATGACTCTGTACCTGGTTGTTTCAGTCGATACCTGAAAGGTGTTGAGTACGGATATTCATCCCTAATAAAGACTCATTTTTTGTTCATAATGAAGTTTTGCACTTAATCAGATTTTTCTAGAATAAATGTCTTTAAACTGTGATTCCATCACATTAAAAACACTATCTTGCAACCTTCATCTAGTTAAATCTGGTTGATGCTCAAACTGGAAAACGTTGATGCTTTTGTTGACACTTTACACAGCGTCTCAACTTTGTTTCACCTCGGAGCAGTTCAGTGTATTCTTAGCTCTCCCTCCTCCCTCTTGGATGTGTCGATTCACGCCCCGCGATTACTCGTCACTCATCCTAATAAGATGTTTACATCTGGAAACGGCATCGCGCCTGAAGCTGAGATTCTGGCAGAAACCGCAGAAGCTGTAAATGTTTTTAAGCAAAAGGCTTAGAGAGGATTTCATTTTCCCTGCACCATCACTGCACTGTCACTGTTCAGTCGTCTCCCGGCTCTCTCCATCCATCCTCCTCCCTCCTGCAGGCCTGATTACTGACTGATGATCACCTGTGGGACTCTAACCCAACAGGGGCCCCTTCATGCTCGTTAAGCCCAGCTGTCAGTCACCACCGTGTGGCCTCTGGCAGGGTACAGGTTGTGTTGGACTGAGGGGGTGAGTGGGGGAGGTAGACGCCTCCAGTTTGTACAAGTCCAGACACATACTGTACGGTAACCGCTTATCTGTGCTTTAACAAACATCAGCTCTGGCTTTGGATGATATTCCTGTTTTTTTCTCCGTCTATTATAACAGCATGCCTTACAGCGTCTTTGTAGTTGGATGTGAAGTTACTTCAGGAATTAGAAATAACAAACTGGTGTTTGCAACAGACACTGCTGAAAAACTGCTTCGTTAAAAATGTCAGTAATCAAATATTAAGCCCATCTGATGCAGACCCCAGACATGCTGATGACAAGTTGTCTCCTGATAATTTGTTTGCTCCGTGCAAACCTAACTTGACGTGCACAGCCCTGTTACAGGAACGTTGACGGCACATTCTTCCAAACCCTGGATTATGTTCCTCAATGGGGACTTTTCCCCATCCAATGCCAACAGTTTTTTAATTCTTACTTTCTACAATCCCTCTACGTGGTATTTATGTAACTGTTGTTGCTTCAGTTTCCTAAACAACAGGTTGTGAAACTTTTTTGTTTTCTGCTCCAGGGCGAAAGTTGTTGTGATCTCGGGAGTTCATTTTTTTTT
>CAFUXE010000766.1:129572-144083 GCA_903364295.1 Serranus cabrilla | reverse complement strand
GGATCATGTCGTGGTACTTAAGGTTCTCCACTGCCAGCATCATCTGCCGCTGCTTAGCTTGAGCTCCCACAGGAAGGCCCAGCACGAAGACCGTCTCCACCTGCTGACCCAGGACCAGTTTCTGACCTCCCCACGTGTTTCGGATGATGTTCCGAGCTTGCACATTAGTGGGCGCAACCGGAACCATCAGAACCAGGAAAGGAGTCGTGGACTTGCACGTTGGTGTGTCATTCATGATGAATTTGTAGTTTCCTGGATAGGCCACATGATACGGCCCAGGATCCTCCCACTCTGCTTCAGAAACCATGTCCATCAAGTTCCAGTCATTGATGTTGATGTAGAAGAAGAAGAAGAAGAGCGCCACTGCTCCCAGGATGCAGATGAAGATGAATTTGAAGTGTTTCCTTATGTTCTCCATTGAAACTACACAGAGAAGAGACTCTTGTTAGACATGAACTTTTCTCAACAAATATAAAACAGCAATACAATTCAACAATCTATCACATCTGCTGGAAAATAATTGTTTATAGCTTTAAAAATATCGATATCAAGCTAATATCATTTGAAACCATATGTTGGACTTAGTAATATACTATTACATGATTAACGATGTCTTCAGCAGTTGCGGGCATTATTACATCTATATGCAACCTCAAAACTGATTCATCTTGTTCCTGTGGGTCTGCCTCATTACATCTTTGAATGAATGAATATAATATAATTTTATATTATCCTGAATGGACCTGCATAATAAGCCATTGTTACTTGAAGTACATTCTGATGCAAACTTTTGTTTGTGTACTTGAGTATAAGTTTAAATGCAAAAATGGACTTTTCATACTGTCGTATTGCTTCTTTTAGTGGCTCCACTTCTTCAACAACCTGAGCTTGTAGATTGGATTCCTCCTCCACCTCCTCCAGCCCCACCTGCACCTCATTTACGTTGTTTCTTAAAAAGCTTCTCATGCTTCAAGTCTTGCTTTAGTGAGTTAGTTAGCTAGTTGCCACTAGGGTTGGGTACTGAAACGCGGTGCCAATTGGGTCGTAACCAGACCGAATAGAAATATATTAAAGGGATGTATTGCTGTTTAAAGAAATGTTTTAAACCAACAAATCTTTTGTTGAGGTGGAGACGTTCTTTTATTCTGTTATTTTAAATTTTGGAAAATGGTCTCTTAGGTTGTCTGAGCTTTGTCACTGGTAGATTATGGCCAAAACTAACTAAGTCCCAACTGTGATTGGTCCATTGAATGTCAGGAAATAGTTGGTATCCATCACCATCCATTCTTTTCTTGAATCAGTGATAACCGTTTAGTGCAGCAGGTAACTTTTATAAAAGACTGTCACTACATCCCTTCGTTGTACATGAGCCACGTGACGTTTCTTTGTCTCCTCCTTGCGTTCCTAAGGGCATATGCAAAATACCACCTTGAATAAATGAAAACAACCAATCAGAGCCAGGAAGAGTCTCTAACACAATGTACTGACACGTTGTCACGACCTGTAGTGTGTGATACAGATGCACGTACGACCCCAGCTGTAGTACAATGCATTTCTTTACATACTGAACAGGTCTGTCTGGTTTTCTGTTGAGTTGACGTGTCACTAGACTGTCTCTGTCTATGAATGACTTGTCTGTTATTATATAAATAATATATTTGTACTAATGGATATCCACCACATTGTTTAAAACCTTAAATATTTAATTAGATAGCAAATGGAGGGATTCAATGTGCAATTAAAGCCAACAATGTCCACAAAACAGAAGAGATGTGAGAGACGTGTTTAAAATGCTACACAATATTATTCAGCCTTTTCTGTTTTAATTACAAATATATAGGAGCATTTAAAGTTTAAGTTACTTTGTATGGTAGTGGGTGGGTACTTCTGGTTGCATCATATTATATTTTTTAATGTAAAAGGTTACTAGTAACTTAGTGTCAAATACATGTAATGATGTAAATAAGAGGCTGCAACATTTCCCTCTGAAATGGAGTGCTTTAGGAGTAGAAAGTGACATAAAAAAACACATATTGGTTGTTAGTTTATGATTGATTTGAAGCTTTGCAGTCTATTATTGGCTTGTAACAGAGAAGGATCATGCTGTGCTGTTACATCTTTAATTACCCCACTAATGTCTACTACACCTGAGCCCCTGTGACTGCTGCAATCCTTGATTCCTTAATTTTCTCCCTCTTGTCTTTGCTGAGATTCAGCAGCTAATTTGATCATTTAAGGTGACAGAGTCTGCTGCTGTTCCACGTGTCACAGAGTCCACTGGGAATGATATACAATAGAGAAATGTTTGTCTGAATGAGAGACAGAGACTGGGATAGTGGAGGTGGGGAGCTTTGCACCCTCGGACGATACTTTGTCTTGTGGTTTCAAGCGCTCACCTGGTTTACACACACGCACACAAAGGAGAGCAGAAATGTGACACAAGAAATAGAAAATCCTCGTTTGGAATTTCCCCCAAATTAAAGCCAGCTCATCCTGCCACCACCACAACTAAACTGTGGTCTGAAACTGTATTGGATGCTCTTTCTGGTATTTTCTGTGTGTGGAAAAAGAAGCAGACACACTCCTATTGATGCAGAAGCTGGAAAAATCACATTATTGTGTTATTTTTCAAAAAGGATTATCAAAAAACGGCGGTCAGTGTGTAAAGGTACTGTGGACAGATAGCATTTTTTTTGTCGACAAGCTTAGTTAGTTGAATTTCTCATCGATATATCTTTATGATACATTTCTAATTGTGCAGACGAAACAAAAGACCTCCGTGTCATTTGTCCTCTGCTCCGACTCATTTTTAAAATGCTGTTGCAAAATCCTCATGGCAGGCCATTTCTTTTCTATTTTTTTTTATTCCGAATTGAATTTGGCACTATTGTTTGTCTTTATTCAGTCACCGAATCATCAGTTCAACAACAATAACTCTATGTGCATGACTACATCTGTTCTAGTTGAGTCATGTTACACACAGTGCTGCCACCTGTTATATCAAGAAGTTTTTTTAATCTCTGATAAAAAGTGATCCGAGTCCAGGATGTGGGTGAAATAACAGGCTTGCATCCTGGAACAAATCCTCCTGCAAAACAAACAGCTCCTAATAGGCTTAACTGCCTTGCTGAAAGGCTATTGAGACAGAAAGAAAGGTAAATTCTCTGTGACTGTGAAAGCATGTAAGCCAGACCAGAATAAAGGACATTATTGTCCGAACTCTCAGTTAATACGTGTGTTATGTCCCTTTAATGTGTGAGGATAAGAGAAGAACGTGTGTCTGTGCAATCAGGCGTAGAATGCTATTCACTGATTTATTGACTCCCTGCTGGGTCTTCGCATTGAAAAAAATATGCTATAACTTCTCTTTTTTAAGATGTTTTTTTAAGCAACTGCAATAAATTGTAAGTTTGTGTTCATTTTAGTGGCAACAAAACGAGCAACAGACACTGACCCACACTGTTGCACAAAAGTATGACAAAAAAATGGTATTAAAATAGCCGCTTGACAGTATGATGCAATCTTTAGTTTTTTACTTTTTGCAATTTAATGCAGTGTCCTCACATATAAGATGGCAGCCACAAGATCTCCTTTATATCACATTTAAATGAGCACAAATCAAGACCAAATAGAGATTTTGTGTATTTTCTCATTCGTCTTCTGAGAAATAAACATGGCTGAGTTGGGACGCTGTGTTAAATGTAAATAAAGACAGAATGCAATGATTTGCAAATCTCATAAACCCATATTTTATTCCCAACAGAACATCAGATTCAATGGCAGTCTGATTAAGCTAAAGATCACTTTCACAGAAGCTTTGTGCAAATTCATGTCGCATCAAAACAAAACAAGTCAGTCACAGATTCACAAATATCTGTTACAGTTTAAATGAGTGCAACTTTAAAATCATGCAGACAAATAATGTCTCTGATTTTGCATTTTGCAGTCTGTCCTGTTTGAGAAGTGCAAAGTACTGGACACCAGTCTTCACCAGTTAGTGTGGCTATGACGACCGTGTAATACATTCAGGACACTTATAAAGCAGTAAACACTAATCTGTTATGTAAAGAAATGGTTCAGGATTGGTCTTCTGGTCTGTTCGCTCCATGTGTGTTTAAATCATAAACTGTGTATAAACGGTGGACATGAAAGCCCCAAAAGGACGTCTTGCTCGCCCCCTGGTGGCCGGCTGCGGTATAGATCATCTATGATATTGAAATGTACACGACCTGATCAGACTATCGATGTTTCTATAACGCTCGATGATGCAGTATTTGCTTTCATCAAGGAATAGTCATGAGAAGTGCCTCTGATCACTTCAGGAAGGGTAAAGACAATACATGCTCATTGTAATATAATATATAATAATTTATAAAGCAAATAAATAAAAAATTACAGTCAAGGTGTTATCTGTGTCATTTTGAAATGACAGATATCCACACAAAGAGTTCAATGATGGTTCAATTATTTAAAAAGCAAATTCCCTGAGAGATCCTGGTTGCTGTAAACTGTTTCTCAATTTATATTGTGCTTTTTGTGCAATCTTTACTGACAGTTTACAACCTGTGGGATTACCTGAGGCCCTGGGCCTGTTGGTAATCAAATATTGAAAAAAGAAGACGTGAAAAAAGATGTCACACTTTAACATTTGGCTCCCCAAAAAGGGCACAGGGCTGTAAGAGCTCATTTGAAAATAGAATTAAGGCTCCAGTGTGATATAGATGTTATTATCTGTGAGAGCTGATACAGTTAAATGATTATTACAGCTCAGGCGGCTGACAATTACTTTTAAAGACAAGAAGATTTGTGGTCCTGCAAACAGAAAATATGTATGCTCCATTTTAATTTCTGTAAAAAAATATTTGTTGGAGTCCAAAAATAAAAACAATATTTTTTCAATCATGGTGAACCTGTTAAACTTCAACATTTATTTCCTGGCTCTCTGCTCCTCTTCCAGTAACTCTTCATCTGTTGGATGTCCGTCGTGGTCGAGGCGATCACTTTTGAAATGCTGCAGCCGCTGAGAGGATGAATGGGGTTGACGAGAAACATCGTCTTTTCCGGTTGGTCGGTGGGGGAAATGGCCAGGCGTTTTAGGCACATACCCAAGAATGCGTCCTCTATAAAGATCGGTTTGATCTGAGGTGAGACTGTCAGGATCTTTGCAGGCAGGTCCGTGGACATGACGTAGGCAAAGCCCAGAGGATACGGCGGGTACTCCGGCTCAGCGATCACGTATCTCGGCATGTAGAACTTGTTGAACGGGTTTCTTAGAACGGGGCTGTGCCACCACACCAAACCTGTCATGTAGTTTTGTTTGGCTGTTCTGCCATTCAGCAACAATTTAACCAAATTCTGGACATTCAGGAACACATCAGCATCAATCTTTAGGACATAGGAAGCTTTGACACAGTTTGCAGCCAGCCACTCCACCATCATCATCGTCTTGATGGTCAGGTTGTGGTAGCTGTCCTGGAAGTCAGCCTGGATCATGTCGTGGTACTTAAGGTTCTCCACTGCCAGCATCATCTGCCGCTGCTTAGCTTGAGCTCCCACAGGAAGGCCCAGCACGAAGACCGTCTCCACCTGCTGACCCAGGACCAGTTTCTCACTTCCCCACGTGTTTCGGATGATGTTACGAGCTTCCACATTACTGGGTGCAACCGGAACCATCAGAACCAGGAAAGGAGTCGTGGACTTGCACGTTGGTGTGTCATCCATGGTGAATTTGTAGTTTCCTGGATAGGCCACATGATACGGCCCAGGACCCTCCCACTGTGTTTCAGAAACCATGTCCATCAAGTTCCAGTCATTGTTGAGGTAGAAGAAGAAGAGCGCCACTGCTCCCAGGATGGAGATAAAGCTGAATTTGAAGTGTCTCCTTATGTACTCCATTGAAACTACACAGAGAAGAGACTCTTTGAGACATGATAGCAGAACTTTTTCAGCAATACAGTTCAAAAATTTGCGGGAGAAGAAATATTTATAGCTTTAGCAATAGCATGCTGCAAGAAAGCAGGGGACAGCGGGGGAAGCAGCCACGGACCAAAATAATACACTAATAATACATGATTAGTGATGTCTTCGCACAACAAGTGCTGCAGTTACCATCACAACTACACCTTCCTTACACAATGGCTGATGTTGCACAACCACAAAATCAGATTTATATTGTTTCTTCAGGTGTGGTAACAAATGGATGTTTGTTTTTCTAATGCACCTCTTATCCTTAAGTGCCATCAGCAATTATGGACATTTTTACATTGGTACACAACCACAGCTTTGATTCCTGTTGTTTCTTTGGGTGTGCCTGATCATAACCTTGATTGTTGATACTATTGGAGAAATGTTCTTTTCTCAATTTGGGTCGCTGGACACGAAGTATAATATCATATTTTTTACTTTAACTTTGTCTTTTGCTTTCACTCTCTACTTTTCATAACTCACTTTATCTGCACAACACACATTTGACCCATGACAGCGACGCCAACAAAAAATGACATAAATGTGACATTAGCACCGCGGTTCTCAAAGTGTGGTTCTCTCCACTGGTGTGTAAGAGACGTGACAGTTGGAAATTTTCCTTTTTATGTCTGTCTTTATCCAGACGTCCCAACTCTCCCGCATATTGATCGCTGCTCCCTGACGCCCCCTTAGGGTCACGTTAACTACGGCAAGGCAAGTTTATTTGTATCGCACAATTCAACAGCAGGGCATTTAAAGTGCTTTCCATCAAACATGGAAAACATATAAAATATGAAATAAAATCATCATAGAGAAACACATTTAAATTGAATGTAACTCTATGCAGCACACATTGATGCAAGTGACAACACTGCTGCACTTTTCCCTATTGTTGAATTTGGTTTAATTTGATGTAACTGAGTTAGAATTTAGATACAACATGATGTTACTTTAAAGTGCGTATTTCATTAGCAGTGTGTTGGGGTGATGGGGGCAAGTGGGGCTTGAAAATCCCCCTTTGTCCAAAGTGAGGAATGACTGAAAAAGTTTTAGGAGCAATGCATTAGCACAAGCTAAACACTCCACTGCAGAGCTCGAGCTGCAAACACACCACAGCCACAGAGTCACTTCCGGCTTTCGTTATAAAGTAGTTTCAGTTCCCCCTCAGCCCTCAACATCTTAACCTGTTTTGGGTGTCATCAAGCTGATGAAACCTCCTTTTTTAAGACAAAATATAAGATATTTAGAAGCAAAAAATGCACTACTATTTCAACAAGAAATTATGTAAAACTTTTGAGCTGCTTTGAACTTTTAATAATAATACCTTTTGATGAGTTGGACACTTTCTTTTATTCTGTCATTTTGTAGCACTGTGTCACTGGTAGATCAGAGCCAAAAAACTACCTAAAGTAGACGATAGTTGGTGTCCATCACCAGTTTACACAGACCAAGTACTACTTATTTAGACCAGCAACTAATGAGTCATTTCTTTATAAATTTACCTTCCCATTAGATTCAGTTTGGTTCAGTTTGTCATTTTTTATAAAAAGCTTTTTGTCGTATTTGCTGAAACCTTTTGTCTCCTTAGTGTTCCTCACGGCACCTTGAATGAAGCCAGGAGGATTCTCCGACACAGTGGACTGACACTTTGTCACAACAGACACACACGGCCTCCTTTACAGAGCGTATGAAGGGCTTGACTGCAATGTTAACCCAATGTCGGCCCTGAAAGTGACAGGTGTAATACGAGGAGCGTGGGTGAAACATTCCCCAGAAGACGAGTTTGTGAAGGTGTTAAACTTAGAGTTAATGTTGTTATTTTGACTCAACCTGCCTGACTGCTTCCACTAGCTGAGTGCATAAGTAATGTGTGTTATTTCACCCAGACTTAAGTGGTTTTAACCATTTCCTGTGATTATAAATAAATCACAATGCATGTCACTGTCTCTGACACATCTGAGTGCCAAAACAAAAGGGTTCAGTGTGCGTCAGTGTGACGCCTCGGGCTGAGATGAAGTCGGGATGCTCGCTTGTCTTTGTCTGTTTACTTGATGTGTGTACACTGTTGTTAGCAAAGAAGGGATGGGATGCTTTTCATGTTTGGAGGTTGTATGTCAGCTATTTTATTTGCAAAGAAGCCACGTAGTAAGGCCTGACTGACTGCATGTCTGGGGGAGGGGGAGCGGGGCTGTCTGCCATTGATACCAACTGATCTTTTTTAGATTTTCTACTTTAACATAATGCCAGTGTCTTTATTGTAGCCTTAAAACAGAGCGTGAAATCTGCCAGAGGGCTCAGTGAAATAGGTGAAGTGATGAGTTTCAGAGACCCCAGCTGTAACACAAAGGATTTCTTTACATACTGAACTGGTCTATCTGGTTTTCTGTTACGTCTCGCTGGACTGGTTGGACTTCTTTCTCCAACCAATCTGTTATAATATATAAATAATATATATGTACTAATGGACATCCACTACACAGTTTAAAACCTTAAGTGTTTTAATATGGCAAAAGGAAGAGCAACCACTTCAATGCACAGCTAAAGCCGCCAGCAGTGTCAACAAAACAGGAGAAAGTGGAACAAGCTGATGGTAAACAAGCCGTGCACATAACAGCAGAATTTACAGCAGCAGTGTTGGATCATGCACTCAGAGGATTTTCTTAAGCAAAAGTAGAAATAGCACAGTTTTAAAAATACTTCATTACAATACAAACTCCTGAATTCAAGTAAAAGTAGGCAGTATAATCTGCTAAATGTAGGCTACTTAAAGTATAAAAAGTAATAATATTCATTATGTCTCTGTTTAAAATGCTACACAATATTATTCAGCCTTTTCTGTTTTAATTACAACAAATATACAGGAGCATTTAAATGTCAACGTGGAGCCTGTTACTTTGTGTACAAGGTCCTTTCATATTGCGTTCCCACAAAAGCCTCAAAGATCTGTGCCGGCTTTTTGTGCCTTTATAGTGATTCAGTACAGTGTGTGTGTGTGCTGCAGCAGTATGTTTACAGTGAGCAGCGAACACACGTTTTCATCAGGCACTGCACATAACTCATGATGATTTACAACAAAGTCATCAGCAGTGTGGGGTCTAGACTTTTTCTGATTCTGATACCAATATCGGAAATTGCTCCGATACTGATGAAAATGCTGCATCGGTATCAGCGACTACTGGAGTCCAGGAACCGATCTGATACCACGTCATTTATTAAATTAGTTATCTTTTTACTGGTTAGTTCCTTCAAACTCTTCGCTGCTTTTAAAGCAATAACAATAATAATAATAATAATAATAAAGGCCTTTTTGTGTGTATTATTCCTAAAATAATAGCGTATTTTTCATACTGTTCTATTTAAAAAAAAAATACATTTTAAAATAAATGGCATGAATTTACTGTATTTATTCATGTTTACAAAGGGATTAAACTGAGCCAGGCCTTACCACAATGATAATTATATCACAGTCATGCAGACGTAGTATGATATATATTTATTTATAACACACTGGTGTCGGATCGGGACTCGGTATCGACCGATACCCACAGCACAAGTATCGGAACAGCTCTAGTTGGGTCAAGCACCCACATGCTTTACTTAAGTAAAAGAAGAAATACCAGTTTAATAATTCTAAATAAACCCTCTTATTGATTGTTAGATTATGATTGTTTTGAAGCTTGTAACAGAGAGGTAACATACCGCGCGTATGTCTCGTTTTGCTTTATTTTTTACATATTTAAATTATCCCATTAATGTCTACTATCTGCCAGGACAGATTAACCATTTGTCCAGAGGGGACAACTATATATTTGGGACAAAAAAAGTGAACTTTAACGCTGCACAGTTAAATCAAATTCTGATATTTTCCTTAAAAATTGCGCTATCAGGTCACAAGTCACAACGCTGCGCTCACACTTCCCCCCGGTTTACTGCCTTAACTTACCTTAAAGTTTTCAAGTCCTTATTTAAAAGCAACTCCAGTGTCTTTTCTCCACTGACCATATTAAGGCTGATATGATCCTGGGCGGCCAGTCGCGGTGTTAACAGACCACACGGATCCTGTAAACTGAGTCGCCGCTCACCGCCCACAGCCCCACCTTGCTGCTACTGCACTTCCTTGTTCCGTGGGAGAGCTCAGAAATGTTGCTCATTTAACCCAATCGTGAAATCTTACACCTGTAACCAAAACAGGACTTCCTGACACAAAGCTGAGCTGCAGTGAAAGGCGGTCCCCTACCTGCCTGCGTGTTAATCATTACACAGGTAGCCTACATTACACTCACCGGACAAAGCGTGTTACAACTTTCTTTGCAACCTGATGAATCTCTCTAATCCGCAATTGGAGGAAGTGCTCAGATCTTTTATTACACCAGTAAAACCAAGCAAATATCCTGTTACAAGTAAAAGTCCTGCATTCAAACTTTATTTATACAGTCTAAGATTTAAGCTTTAAAAAAAAAAAAAAAGTACCGTGTACCATTTAAGGTACTTTCATTTTTTGGTTGAGTTTGGCGCCCCCATGTGGACAAAAGCGAGCACCAGACTGCACTTAGAAAACCTCTAATTTTACTAAAGCAGGATCTGATCATCTGCTCCGCTCGGTCCCGGATCTGGTTCTTGGCAGGACCACCTCCTTTCAGCGGGCCTCGTAAAACGGCGCGAGCCTCCATCTGTGTAATGTGGGTGTTTGCTCGCAGGAAGCTGTTGAAGCAGCGGTGCGAAGCTGTGCTGCCAGCCGGGGGAGAAGCTGCTGCTGCCGGGCACAGAGTTCTCCACCGACGGTCTTCGAAAAGTTGGCAGACGGTTGGACATTTGTTCATGTACGCTACTGTTGGTCATTAATAAGCTGCAGCATGGCCTCTTTCAGAGAAGTGTATGTAATATATTAGAATTAGATATATAGGCTACTTTATGCCATGTAGCTTGTCATTTTTAGGGGTCAATAAAGTCTTACCTTTATCCATCATTATACATAATCATTTATTTGTTCGTATTATTTTGTAGTATAAGCTTGAATCTGAAAGTAGTAACAAGTATACATGTTGTGGAATAGTAGTATATTGCCATCTAATACAATAATTCAATTATATTTTCATTAATCAGAAGTTTATAAATTTACCACATTTAACTAATTAGTGCAAGAGTTCTTGTTATTAAATGCACTTATGGCAATCATTCACACTGTAAATATTTGGCCATTAATATAAAATAAGTCCAATTAAAACCAAATATAATGAATTAACCCTATAACGCATTGAGTGAGTAAAATGTGGGAGATTTTATATTGCCATTTTCCTTAAATCTTAGTTAAAACATGATAAGAGTATTTAAAACTAATGTTATGACTGGTCATTAATTAATTATAAATATCTGGGGTAACCATGTCAGGCCATTAAATAATAAAATATATATTTTCTTTAAATTCTATTCCCAAACACATTCATCTACAGTCTATGGATTTGACAAAGGATTCTTCACGAAATAAGTATAAATATTTAAAACAAACAGAAAAGCATTTATTCTGACATGTTCCTGACATACTGATCTCATCTTTAGATATCTGTGGTAAAGTCTGTTCAAATGTAACGGCTACAAGTGCTCATCGTGTCTTTGCATGAAGACGAGTCAGACAAGTAACAGTCCCCCGTTAGAGTTTGATCCCTGCAGCTATAGAGCACGTAAGATAACTGCCACTGCTGCTGTACAGTAGGATGTGTGATCTGTGTGATATGGGTAAAAAAAAAATAACTAAAGAAAAAATAAAGTGGTTTAATTTGGGGTGAACTGTACCCTTAAAACACATTGTTTTGCATCCTTAACTAGCACCATGCATTTTATTCAGCCTAATAAAAATAGTACAGTTATGTTTACAATGACATATTAATTATTTTACCCAGGAAGGGAAAGATTTTCCACCCACGCTCTGGCAAATATTAAAGGAAGACACTATTGTATATGTAATCATGTATCTAATAGCTATGAATTTCTTTCAAGAATACCAACTTCTACAGTGAGCGTAAATCCAGTGACAAATGAAGGTTTAAAGTAAACTTCCTCCTCCTTTTATTCTCCGTGCCATGCTTCCTCTTCCTCACAACACACAGCTTTTCTCAGTTAGTTGCCTTTAATGAAAATGTCTCAACTTCCTTCTGAAGACAGCAGAGGAAGTATTGAGCAACACCTGATCAGACCACACTCACTTTTGAGCTCTATAGTGTGAACATCTCCAACATCATCTTGTTCAACACTGATCTAACTGCTCTCATATTACACTCTCCCTTCAGTGTAAAACTACCTCACATTAGTTTTTTTAACCCGACTGAACTGCAGGTTAGACCAGTACAGAAAAAAAGACGCCACAAAATGTTTGAGATCCGAGACCATTTTAATGGAATCACAACATTTTCTTTAAGAGCATTTATTTAAGTATGTGTTGATGACTATAAAGACAAAAACAGTCTTTATTCTACTGTAAATAGTCTTATTGTTATCCCTTATGGTGTGAAACAGCCTTATTTTTTCTGCCGCACTGCTAGAATTCATCAGGATAGGTTCAAGTCCGTCCTCTTACAGCTTTACAGAAGTTTTCATATGTACAGTGGAAGAGTTCTTGGTTGCTAAATTTGTTCTTCCTCTCCACACTACAATACATCTTAATCTGAATAAATCATTAAAGGACCTCAGCAGGCTCCTGACACCCACATTGTGAACTTTATGGGTAGGAAACTCGGTTGATTAGGACCACGATGTGCTGCATGTACTATTCAAGTTAATGAAACCGCTTCTCAGAGGAAAAATGACATTCATATGCAAAATATACAATCAAATCTGAGCTTCTGCGGCTTTCTGACAGTGGTCAATGGCTTATTTCCTTTGTTACTTAAAGATACCGTGGAGAGGGTTCAGTGTAAACAGACACCGTTGAGTTAAACATTCTCCTTTCAGAAACGCCCCCATGGCGTGTTTATACAGCAGTTTATGTGACCCACATGTACATTTGTAGTCACTGAAATTATGAAGGATGCCAAGTTGGAAATGATGTTACAGAGTGTAAAAGTATAAGGAGCAACAAAGTCCGCTTAGAAGGGATCGGTAGACTTTCACCCAGATCTGAAAACAAAAGTAAAAAGTTATTTAAAGTAGCGTTACTTAACTTTAGTGCATCACCACCATCACTACCTCACTTTGAGTAGTTAAGTCAGCTATGCATCTATTTCACTTCCAGCAGTTGCATGCATTAATTAGCTTTTTATCGCCAAACTATGTTGTTTTCTTTTTACAATGTTTACATGTTTCAAATTATGACTTTTATATCAAAGTAAGGCACTAAGTCTGAAATGCATCTGTTTGTATTAGAAGGTAGGAACAAGTGATCTATGTGGTCGTATGGTTTCGAGGAATGCATAGTACAAATGTTGTAATAGTTAATAGTTGCATAGACTTATTTTACATCTGTTGCATTTAATTCAAGTGGTCCCTCTTTCTTTGTTTAGTTTTTTTAAATTGCACATGTATACAGCATTACTGCTGCCTGCAGTAAGTAGTAGTGTGTGTCCAGACAACACAGTGCTTGAGGCACGTACCAAGGTGCAAATAATACCTGACCTGCTGGGCACCAAGCCAAAGCTATTGCCAGTTAAAAGGTTGAAGACTAAACATTCCCTTCATGATTATTTTGTCAACCCAACAAACAAGATATAAATAACAACAGTTTTAAATAAAAAAGGTGATCTCTTGAAAATGTATATAGTGCAGTTGTGCAGAACCCTTCGCTCTGCTCATTTAGGAAATGTGTACGGCATGAAAATCATATTCCAGTGCAGTAGAAATCCACAAATAGGTGAACCTTTCTATTCCCTGCCACTCCATCCCTTCAAATCAAGTACTTCCTCAGTTCATCTGTAGTAGTCATTGTCCTAGCAAGGTGGTCCAGGCTTCTTCAAGTCTGTCCAGTATTCCACCAACTGTTTTGGAGACCCAAGAATGTAGGTTATAACCTTTGAGTATTCACAGCGGTTATATCTGGTGTTATAGGCCCTGAACTGGGACGGATTCGGTGGTGATCTTGGCGCGAGACCAAGTTTTTTCATGCACATTCCAATATAAGCATCCTCTATTCTGAAGGGTTTGATTGATTTTGAGACCTCCACAAGTCTTTCTGGAAGATCACCGGAGAAGACGTATCCCATGCCCAGAGTGTAGGTCGGGTACTGGGGGTCAGGGTACAGATCCACTGGGACGTACCACTTGGAGTGCTTTGAACGGACCACCGGCCTGTTCCACATCAGCATCCCTGTCAGGTAGTTCAGCTTGGGGATGCCGGGCTTCTGCAGCATGATCACTAAATTGTCAATGTTCAGGAACATGTCTGAGTCGATCTTCATGGCGTACGCTGCTGTAGGGCAGCGTGTGGCCAGCCAGTCCATGATCACCATTGTTTTGGTGGTTAGATTGAGGTAGGTGTCGATGAAGTCACTCTGGATCAAGTCGTGGTGCTGTAGATTCTCCTGGTTTAGCTGCTCCGTCACCTGCTTCACATCAGCTCCC
>CAFUXE010000766.1:113530-129498 GCA_903364295.1 Serranus cabrilla | reverse complement strand
GTCGTTGGTGAAGTTGGGCGTTTTGTGGTTGTGATGATTTCTTTTGGTTCGGCTGTGGGTGTCGGATAGGCACCGTAAGAAGGAGGTAGATTGGTTCGATTGAAAAACCTTTGGTAGTAATCATGGAGTGGAAAGTTCTCCCACAGTGTCAGAGAGCTGCTTGGCAGCGTGACACACAAGATGAAAAACACCAGACAAAGCAGGAGCAGGAACCGGAAGCAGGAGTGCTTCTTCTGACACCACAGGCTCTCTGCAAGGCGTCTGGAAAGGCAAGAAAAGTTAAATTAGTGGAAAGTTGTTGGGAGAACAGGAAGTATAAAAACGTCATAGAGTCAGGGATGTAGCTGTGGGCTGCAACAGTTTTTGTTTACAGTTTGGAAAATTTGTACCAATAACACCACGCTGAATTACCTTTAGAGTCTCTTTTTTGGAAGCATATTCATGTGTTTTTCTAGAATTTGTTCTACCAGATTTAGGGAAAACTGTTCAAGATAGATGCTATCTGCCAGCTAAATAAATTACAGTCAAAATTATTTTTGTAATCCAAATTGCAAGAACAAAAAACTAATATTCTAAGTACATTTAATAGCTCATGATTTTGGAACAGATCTTAATTATTGTGCTGATAAACATTATTTCCTAGTTTTCTCAGTATTGCCAGATAATATATGAGCTACATTCTTCTCAGAATTAATCGATACAAATTTACTGACTTAGAAAAAAAAAAAACTTGTGAATGTCCCTAAAGTTTCTGTATCCAGTGCACAGGTTCTTTTTGTCTCTTTTCTTTTAAACTGCAGAATTGAAGCAAAGCAAATCTCAATAATTTCAGCCACATAGATTTTGTTTACAAAACAGAAAATAGTTGATATGAAAGTTTAATGGAGTTCCACAACACAAAACCTTTTATTAACCTATTATTTTACAGTATTAATATTTCTGTTCAGTCCTGCTATTATTACTGTAATAACAATCAAATTGTTTTAGATGTGCTGTGAACAAAACTACAGGAAGCACTAAAATGTACTCTGCAACTTACATGGTAATCGATTCCAGCAAGTATTCTCCTTTCACTAAAGGGTCGTGGGGTTTTTAACTTGGTAATCCAGCCACACTAGTTCATCTTAAATGTTCCCTGACACGCCAAGGTTCCCATTACGTCATGTGCAGCCAGACCTCCTGTGCTCAAACAATACTCAGGCTTCATTTTTCACAATTGTTAATAAACTACACTTGTTTCTCCAGATCAGAGCTCAGTGCCTGAAAGCCAATTATCAAGTCATTCACTCCTTTGACGCACAAAGTGATGCACTTCTGTTGCAACATGGTAACACAAGCAGCTGGAGTTGAGAACAGCAAGGACACAGATATCAATGTTTTTTTCTGCGATTTCACCCACTGACGCTCCAGGCACAGATCTTTTAAATGTTGATAACAACCAGTGGTGGGATGTAACTAAGTACATTTACTCAAGTACTGTACTTAAGTACAATTTCAAGGTTCTTGCACTTTACTTGAGTATTTCTATTTTATGTAACTTTATACTTCTACTGCACTACATTTTGAGTTGCTTTTCAGCTTGAGATTTAACATAAAAACATGATACATTTAAAGACTTTTTTTTTTTAATTAAACCTCATAACTGTATATTAAATAGTTATAATGAGCCATATAATTACATGCTTACATAAATGTATCAATACAAGTAATGTAATAATATATTTAGAATATGTAAAACAATCAAAGTGGAATCATTCGGCATAACGAGTACTTTTACTTTGAATGCAGGGCTTTTTACTTGTAGTGCAGTAAATTGACAGTGTGTCATTACTACTTTTACTTAAGTCAGGAATCTGAATACTTTTTCCATCGCTGATAACAACAAGAGATCGTAATCTGAGAGCAAAAACATCTTCCAGAGACGCTGCCTCTGATGTGGATAAAGTCCTGGATGTGTCTGTATCACTTACTTACTGAACACAATATGTTTTGTGCTCAATTGTATATATATGTTTATATCATTTTTTTACTTTAAAAAAAAATTGTTCTGAACACTGCTTTTAGATGTTTTACATGCAGTTATGCAGTAATAAATGCTCAGTAGTGTTCATATATTGAGTGTGTAGGATCTGAAAGCATTGTTGTATTTTCAGCACAGATAAAAAGGTTTTGAGGTGAGTCAGATGTTTTTATTAATATAGTTTGAAAATTGGGTTTTTTATGTTTACAGTTTTGAGAAAAATCATAGAAGGTTTCAAGAAAAGTGCAAAAAACTGCAATATGTGCCATATATGTCTATGCAGGAGGTGGATCAACCTGTGGGTTTGGGGCACCCAAAAGCATTGATCATAATAATTACAACCAAGTACTTAACAATAATAATATTAATATTAATAATGATAATAATTAGTAGTAGTAGTATAGAAATTGCTGTCATTCTCTTGATTGAGGGTCTTTGAATATAATTTGCTCTTCCCTGTATCTATTTTTTATCCCGTGGGACTAAAATGCAGTTTATGTGTCATATTAAACTGAAGGAAAAGTAAGAAACTCACCATTTCTCTCAGGGACACTTGAGAAAACAATCAGCCTTGACTTGAGTTGTTTTTTCTCTTTCTTGTTTTCAGTTAACGGTAAAATAACTCCGATAGCGTGAAGGTTAAACCAGTTTGACACCATGTAGCACGCAGAGAGAGAGAGAGGAGCTGATGTTGGCTGGGTGTGGTCAATAAGTGACACATCAATCAGGTAACCGTACGGATAATTCCTTATCTTTCTTTCCTCAATACTCAGGCGGGCCGGTGGCTGAATGAACCGGCGCGCGTCTCTGTGCGTAAAATACGCACCAGACGAGGCTTAAACATAATGTCCATCGTTTTTCTTCGTGGAAAAAATAATTTATCAGTGTGTCTCCTTTCATCTGACCATTACATTTTACGTGATTCATTAACTATCTGTTGCATTACTTGTAGTAAACTTCCATTTAATCCATTTAAGCTTTCGGTAAAGTGTAATAATTAAAAGTTGTCATAGCGGATACTATTAAAAATGACATTTCCAATGTTTCTAAATCCATTTTATAGCGTTAAAATGAATGTAACGCACAGATACTCGCGCTCGCTTAAAGACAAAAACGTCAATCTATGTACTGATGGTCAGACTAAAAGTTAACTTTAAACTTATGATCACTTACCTTTTCAGCCAATTCCCACCTGAGCCGGACCCCTGGTCCCCCATGACCGAGAGGACGCTGCCTTCCTTGTTTCCTTAATTCCTCCCTATTGTCTTGACTTTGCTTCAGCCATTCATTTGATGATGCGAGCATGAAGATCTCTAAGGAGCCATAGCTTCCACGCGGCACGGTATCCACTGGGCTGGTGCCCACAGGAATTAGATAAAACTCGGCAATGTTTGTCCTTTGCATGAGTGATAGAAGAAGGGAGGGGACAGAGGGGGAGAGAGAGGGAGGCTGGGGAGCGGAGCTGAGCCGCAGCTTTGCGCCCTCGGACGATACTTTGTGTTGTGGTTTCCAGCGCTCACCTGGTTAACACGCGCGCGCACACGAACACGTGAGCATACACACGAAAAAGCAGAAAAGTGACACAAGAAATAGAAAATCCTGCTTTGGAATTTCCCCCAAATTAAAGCCAGCTCATCCTCCCACCACCACAACTAAACTGTGGTCTGAAACTGTATTGCATGGTCTTTCTGGTATTTTCTGAGTGTGTTTGTGTGTGTGTGTCTGTGTGTGTGTGTGTGTGTGTGTGATGGGGTGTTTAGGGAGGAGGAATGGGCTTCACCACAGTAATTAAGCCATAGGGAGGAGACACATGCATCTGGAAAGATCACGTTGTTGTATAACTTTTAAGACTGAAACTTTTAAGAAGAACTTTTAGTGCAAAACTGCTGTCAGAAACTCATGTGACCAGTGGCGTGCACAGACTTTTTAAAGGTCAGGGGCGAAAAGCAAAAAAAAAGGGCATTTACAGCGCGTTCTTACGACTGAAGAGGGCACTTTAAAGCATGTTTTGCCTCCCAAGAGGACAGTTTAAAACGCGATTTTCCACAATGGGGCCACCATTGACGCCCATGCACACCACTGCATGTGACCACCTGCATATAAACTGCACAATAAACCTGCACTGTGTTAAAGTACTGTGCACTGATTTTTACTTCAAATTGAATTTGACCATTTGGCACCTTCATGTGTCTTTATTTGGTCACCAAATCATCAGTTCAACAACAACAACTTTAGTGTGCATTCTTATATCTGTTCGTTAAGTCATGTTGCCACCTGTTATATCAAGAAGGTTTTACTATTTATTTTAAACCAAGGGATCAGGATGTGGGTGCAATTGCAGGCTTGCATCCTTGATCAAATCCTCCTGCAAACAAACAGGTCCTCATGGGCTTTACCGCCCTGCTGATGGGCATGTATAAGACAGTTAATAAATGTGTATAACGTCCCTTTAATGTGTGAGAATAAGAGACGAATGTGTGTCTGTGTAATCAGGCTCCCTGACGTTATTTAAAGCAGCTACAATGAAGTGTCATTTTGTTTTGATTTTAGTGGCAACTGTGAAATAAGCGAGAAACCTCTGATTTCACTGCATGGTGTCAGTGTGGGCGCCCAGGCAGCCGGCGGAGCAGGAGGGGCAGGATTTATGAGCTCTACTGTAGTCAGCCACCAGGGGGCTTATCGGGAGCTGCTATGTCTTTGTGCATTTTTATATACAGGCTACGAGCTAAACCCAATACAACGGCCCAGGCTCACTGATCCGAGAAAAGTCCATCTTTAAGGGTAAACATGTTAAAAAATGTAGCGTCTTACTGATCATGGCATGACTCATGGCATCATTATCCTCTGTGATTTACTGCTCTCTGTCAAAGCACGTCAGCTGTTGTTTTAAAAGGTGCTATATAAATAAATTATTATAAAAATGAAGCTGTGTGATTTCAGTTTGTTAGCATTTAGCTAACCCTGGTGCCTCGGTGCAGCCTGCAGCTGTCAGGTTTTATAGTCCTCTTTATTGTACTTTTATCTTGATTTTCACAGGTAAAGTGGAGGATTCCCCTTGTAAATCAAACACTACACTGCACACTTTTATATATTTTATTATATCTCTCCTTGCTGAGTTTACACCTACAAGTTCATAGTAATAAAGGAGTGATAGGTGTGTAAATATTCCCCAGTCTGTCGTGTAAGATGATATAGCAGCAGTTCTGGTGAGTGCGAGCTAAAGTCATCCTAATTTATCTGTGAGCGTTTTCTTTGTCGAACAACGTGAAGCTACCACATTCACCTGATGTTCCTTTGACTTATTTAAATAGAAATCCTTGCCTGCAGATGTGCTGTGTACAGAGCTGCAGCGCCGGGTGTTTGCACTGTGCAGCACGATGAATCACTTCCACAGGGTGGGTTCATTGTTTGAGCTTTGAATAACAGCTGAGTATCCCTCGACATGTGATCGTGACGAATCCAGTACATGATGTTTAGAGTTCACCCTTTCTTGTCCAACAGTGACTGTTAGGTTTCTGCCTTATTTCGTTGTTAAAATGTTGGTTTTTCTCATGTATTTTAGATTAGACCTGGTGCCAAAATCTCCTCCCTGGGAAGCTGCTCTGGGATCAGTATGAATAACACATGTGAAGACCCCTCAAAGGCGTTTTACGACTAAAACCAGCATGTCTCCATATATAATCTCAAAATCCTGTGATTGATTATTTTATATTAGCAAAGCCAGTCACACAATAGATGCCACTGAATCATTTCTTGTTTGCGATGTCACTCTTAACAGACAGTAAACCACATCAGGGTGGTAAAGTGGAAGTCTGACAAATGGAGGTTACAACATGAATTTCTGTGAATTACACTGAAACACAACTGTCAGTGCTACAGTTTACCCATGAACGACACTCATGCCAGCGTTGCACCATATTGATGTTGCCAGCGAATGCCACCACTACGCACAAAGGACAAAGAAGGTTTTTGTTCCTTGGTTGTTTTGTTTGTTTTTTTGGGTGAGTCACTTTGGCAAATTCCTGGAAATTGAGCAGGAGGAGTTTTTGACAGCTACGTCGCCCTGGAACATAATCCAACACACTTTATATCATCAGGAGACACTTAATGAGCACTTCTTCATTCTTCAACCATGTATACATTTTGCAGAGGTGGAAAAAGTATTCAGATCCTTTACTTAAAAGTAAAGTACTAATACTCCACTACAAGTAAAAGTATCAGCATCAAAATGTACTTAAAGTATCCAAAGTAAAAGCAGTCTTTTATATATTCTAAATATATTTTTACATTATGTGTTTTGATGCATTTTTGCAAGCAGGGTTTTCATTCAGTAAAGAAAAGTCTAATTTATTAATTTTTTTTATTTAATTTAGTTTAAATCTAAATAAAAAAAGAAGTTTAATCACTTTAAATTGATCATGTTTTTTCATGTAAAATCTCCTTAAAAGTAACTGAAGCTGTCGGCTTAATGTAGAGGAGTAGAAGTGTAAATTTGCAGAAAATTATATTTTACTTACATTTCTTTCGAAAAAACATAGGAAAAGTAAATAAATAAAAAAATACTGCAGGTCAAACTCTACAGGCTGAGTGTATTTAAAGAGCTCAAAGTGTTGTTATGCATGTAAAACTCCACTTTACAAGAGACAGGAGTGAGAGATATCGCAATGATGTTTAAAAAAAAAGTACCTCAGTGTGCACCTCCCTTATGCACACCTCAGGGAAAGGCCGAGATAATTACCCCATAAAAGATGAACATTTATGACTCCACTTATCCACAGTTGAACAGCTCTTTAGACAGATTTAATTACAAGGTGTTACACCAGAAGGATAGCCAAATTATTATTATTATCCACCCCATTAATTTAACAGATATACGTGTGTAATGAAGAGCTTTGGTTTTGTATACATGTGGGGTTTCTCTGAAGTATTCATCTCCCTTTACACTTATAAAGATAAGCTGTAGAGGGTATATAAAAATGAATCATCTCTCTTATCCTGTACAAACAACAAATCCTTCAAACCAAACAGTACGAGCACATGTGTTGTTTTTACCTGCTGTCAAACACATCCCAAGAGTGTTTCCAAAAGTACAGCCCGACTGGTTGCAGCAGAGTCTAAATGTAACTGTGGCTGCTTAAACATGTTCATTTTGTTGGTTTAGGCAACACAACCACTTGGTGAAGTTTAGGGCTAAAAAGTACCCAGTTAGGCATATGGATAGTAGTTAAAAACAAAATAAATGGACTTAAATACCAGAAATGAGTCCCGTATTTCAAACTCAAGGCTACCAGTCAAACGTGAGTGTATTATTCTGTAACTTATGTGTTAAAACTGAACAATGTTGAGAGTTATTGTGAATGAGTCGAATAAAGTTTGACTTATCTGACTGAGCCTTATAATCCGAAAAATACGGCAGTTATGTAGGTGACATAAAGTGTGATGTAGTTTTTGTAGTTCTGGAACTTTAAATAGTAATGTTTGCTTTTCTTTCACACGAGACTTGAACACCTGCCTGTCTTTGCTTTTCTCCGTAACGTCCCTTCCCCCTTGGTGTGATATATACCACGACCACTAGAGGGCACCACTAACTACAAACGTACATGAGACGTTTTATCGTTTTTATGCTGCACTACAAATAAAAAGTGGGATCATTTTAGGGGGTAAAGATTCTCTGGCTCTGGTGCTTCTACTGCTGCCGTACTTCCATCCCAAGTGTGAAACCGAAGGATCGGTTCGGGTGAGGCAAATCAAATATTAAGTAACCCTGAAGGTGTCGATGTTAACAAAGACAAAGAGAGGTGTGGCTGTATCTGATTACCTCGACTGCACACGATGTGCCTGGTAAACTATCATGTGACCGTGATGAGGGAGCGTTTCTACTCCCATCTCAGCACTTCGACACATATGTATGTCTTTCTGACTGACTGTTGGCAGCCCTACACACGGGTCTGTATGAGACTGTGTGAGTGAGATACTGACTTTCTTCAGGGTTAAATATTCACATTATATTACCATTAACTGTTCCTGTAACACGTTGCTCACAAACTCTTGCACTGACCAAACGTCATCAGCCATACTAAGTTATGACTTAGTCTTGTTTCTTTCTGGAGTTATTAAAAACAGTCAGCTGATGACTTTTTAGTTCCTGAGGGTGAACTGAAAAAACAGTTTGAAATTTTGGGAAATAAGTTCATTTGTTGCTGCCTTAAAGGTGTGTTCAGGTTCTGTTTACTTACTTGATAAGGATAAGTCGTATCAACTGTTTAGTCATACTGTCAAACATTTCGGTTTGCTTTAAGCTACAAAGCGAAACCAGCAAATATTTACTCTATATTTAATCATAATGCAACTCTTACCTGTTGTAAATCCATCAATCATTCATTATTTATTTACCTTTTTTTTTATGTTTCCATATTTTCACTTGAAATTTAGAATTTCCCCCAAATTCTAAGGCAATTAAAATGAAATTAACAATAATTTGAAAGGCAGATTTGCTCACACAAAGACCAATAAAGTGTTTTATGAGTTATTCTTATGAAAAGTAATGCACTTGAATTTGTAGGTGTAGCAACTTTGAACCAGGAGACTCGTGTTTTTTTAGCCTTACACTGCTGTTATTTTTCTAACCGTAGCCAACTAGTTTTGGTGCCTTAGCAAGTATTTTTTAGTTCTGAAACCAGTTTTTACTAAATGAATAAATGTTTAAAACAGCAATCATACATATCATATTTTGTAGGATATCATTTGAATCACCTTGTAAAACCCGTTCATAAGAATGTGTTGCAAAGTAAAACAGCTTGTGGTGAACGAACATCGTAACAAAGAGAGAAACTGCAGTTTTTTTAACTTGTGTTTATTGACTTTGAGTCATTGTCATTGTCATGGACACTGGTGACGTCCTTGGAAAGTGTTGCAGTGGCCCTGATGTACAAATCACATCTGTTGTCAAGTTATTCAATTTCAGTTTCCTAAAATGTAATGAAAAGTACATTTATACATTTTACATTTGTGTAAATATTTTTCCATATAGTGTGTGATATATTTCAGATGAAACACAAGGCACTTGGACACCTTTAAAATACTGATTAGGATCATTCAATGTGCAAAGAAGAATACAGGATAAATCAACACCGATACTGGCCAGACGGCCATTGTCAAACATTTCCCCTTTGGAAAGAATCAATGCAGCTTTTTAAAACCATTGTTTGGTTTCTCCTTGTGTACCTTTTAGTTAAGCAAATGTGTACTCATCATTGCCTAATACACACCTTTGTCTACCTTGTTCCTACTTGAATGTGTTCCTCAGGGCCGATCCAGCGCAGATCGTTGTCTTGGAATGATTAATAGAGCGACGAATGAGCTAAAATAAACTGCAAGCGATGGCGTTAACCTCAAACCTACATTCAGTTGCGTCAACACAGTTCATTTCTTTCTTCTTGCGACTTGAAAAATCACATGGTCGGACAGATAGCTTTGTAATGTTTCTAATGTTTGGCCTGAAAGTCAGGGCCTTCCCCGGTTCAAACAGCTGACAGATCACTTAACAAGCAGAGGGTCAGCGAGGCTGCTCGTCCTGCATGAGGAGGTTCGATGAGGGGAATGATTATTCTGTAGCAGGTAGGAAGTCGTCTCAGGAGCACATGTTTAACTAATTACCGGTGCTGAAACCTTCTTTAAATGACTCGACTGTGAGTCAGATACCAAATAGCCTTAATAAAATCATTTTTTTTTAAAGAGACTAGCAACATATCTGTTACAAAAACGCATCTTTTCAAACATAAATACTTTGTAAACAGTTTGAAAGTTGTGATTTAGAGCTGAATTTTCAAATCTTTGATGTTTTATAATGGACCTTAATGAAGTCTAGTTTAATTGCATTGAATTGTTGTGTATCGACTCTTCTGTTTCTCGTTGCTCCCCACCGTCCTGCTTCCCCCCATGTTCATCTATGGGTTCAATGGGTCTGTGGCAGCAGAGAGTGGAGGTTGTCAAACATTAAAAATGGTTAGTGCATCTGCTCCCAGGAGCTGGGTTAGTGAATCTACAGCTGATTGTCCACTGTAAAAGGGTTTTTAACCATGAAGTCAAGGTGTAGATGAACAGGAAACGATGGGCAGTCAATGAATATTAAAGGGTCAGTTCACCTCAATTGCACCTATTTACTCATTTGGTCGTGTAGAGAGATATGTTCTGAGATATTTACCCCGAAAACGTGGGATTTAAAGAATTTGATTAGTAGGGCTCATTAAATGGCAAAACGACGGCTAATGTTCACCTTGTTGTGTTAGCATGCTCACATTTTACAATATGATAAAAGCTACTTTATATCTATTATAAATAATGGTTCAGTTCATTCTCTGGGGATCATGCACGTCTGTACATTTTTCTCCCGTTTAGTGCATTAACTATTTTTCGCAAAGGACTAAAAACACTTGGGAACACTTTTTATCGAATTTTGGTGTTTCCATCAATCTTTTCTCATGCAAATCTTCTAAATGTGCAGATAAATTTGTTTACGGAAACACGACTCTTGTCTGATGTAATCCAAACTTCTCTCTTCGTTGTTTGTAGCCGCTCTGGCTGAGCGTGCATGTTGGTGCATGTTAGTACACAGTATGTTAAACAGTGAAGCCAGAGGGCGTCTGTAAGTCTGTAAGTGTCCGTGTGGGACGAGTTGGGAACAAGATTGAGAGCCGTGTGGAGGCTTCTCAGACTCTGACATGCTCTGAATGTCGTGTGCAGAACCTCTAATCCTGTTTTCACCAGATCTCAAAGTGTCAGCAGATGAAAATGTTTTCTTCTTTGTCATTGGGGTGAACTGACCCTTTAAAAACGTTTGCAGCCCAACACTCAGGTCGTGTTCAGGCTTTGTACACTCAACAAGACTTGTGTGTCCTTTTAGTCTCTCAGTCTTGAGTTGTTTCTGGGCTGGAATGGCTGAAGTGCTTTTTATGGCTCTGCAGGTGACGATGACCTTTGATCCCTCACACACACACACACACAAACACACACATACTTGGACATTCATGCTTGGACACAGAAAAACAGCCACACACTCCCTGGTTTGATGCATTGCTGAGTGCACCTCCTAGCTGACAACAGCTGGTTTGAGGAGCAGCGCCCTCGGGGGAACAACCACCCAGGACAAAGGGTCACTCTGTCTGTGTCCCACCCCGGCAGACAGGTTCAGCACCTCCCCCTCCTCTCCCTCCTCCTCTTCTTCACCTTCCATCTCCTTCCCTGTCATCCGTCCCAGACCTCCTAGCGCTCTCAGCCCTAACATCGATGCGGCTGAAAGTCCAAAGTGTAGCAGAGGAGAGTCCGAGAGGGCGAGCGGCCCCATGCCGCCTCCTCCGCCCATGGAGAAGAGTGGCGCCCCGTGGTGGCCCAGCGCTCTGGCGTGGCAGAAAGCAGAGAGAGGCAGAGAGGTCCCCAGACCCCCGAGAAGAGCTGCAGCAGCCCCGGGGATGATGATGTGGGCGCCGCTCAGGGTGGGCGGCTCACTGATACTCTGGTGCCCAGGGAGGCCCAGCCCCGCCCCCAGCCTGCTCGCCGCGCCCTGCTCCTGGGCCACAAAGTGCCCGTGCGCCTTGATGTGCTTGCGTAGCGAGCTGGGATCTGTGTAGCGCTTCAGGCAGCCGGCCATCTTGCAGTAGTACGGCTTGTCGACGTAGTGTGTGCGGGTGTGTTTGAAGCGGTCGCTGGAGTTGGAGTAACGTTTGCTGCAGCCTTCATAAGGACAGATGTAGGGTTTCTCTCCTGAGGGGGAAACATGGATGACAAAAGAAATGAGAAACAGAATAAATACATGAGTTGGTTATAATACACGGTCGCCCATAAAGTTCTCTCTGGTTAATTGTGGTTTCGTTTTCATTGTGATATGTTTGGAAGAGATTGATTAATACGTTTTGAGAAGATTTACACTTTATCTGTCAATAATAAATCACATTGTCACAATCATTTCATGGAAAAGAGGTAAAAGAAAATATTTGATTCCAACTTTAGGGGTGACCAGGTATTAAAACAAATATAAGGTTAATAGGTGTCTGACAGCATGTTGTTAGAAAACCTTTTATAATTATTATTTATTATAACTATAGACATGGTGGCCACCAGCTCTCAGTTATTCTGTGCACAGAAAACCTTTTTTATTGTTGATTTCTCAGTGGAAACCTTGAGTCAGTTACAGATTGTCATTGTTTTACAAGGACGTAAAGTGGCATCAGCAGTTTGGTGTAAAGTGACAGATAACAGAAGTGTTTAAAAAGAAAAATCTCACAGTCCAGTAAAAGCTGAGATATCCTGACTTTTAGTGCAAGAAACTGTGAAGTCTGTGTGTTTCACAGTAGTTCCTGGTGGGAATAATAGGCAGACTAATGGAAGACAGATATCAAACTCATTGTTTACGTCAAGAAACTGACAAGCAAACAACAGAGCCAATAACCTGTCAGCACGCTATAAATCATACGGCTTCTTTTACCATAATTAAGTTACCCAACTGTGTGTATTTGCACAAGAGAAAAAGTGTGAACTACTTAAGGAATGGGTGTGGGAAACTCACTTATCAGCAGGATCTTTAACGAGCAGATCCTGTTCAAGTCTCATGCATATTTTATCCTGTGTGTTTAACAGTAAACTGTGCATGATATGAAGATGCATAGATAATTTTTTGGCAGTTGCCTTTATTTGAGTGAGGGAGGACAGGGAACAAAATAAAGACTTCACATTTAAAACAATCAAAGAAAGAATAAATATGGAATATATTCTTTTTCTTTTTTTTAAATTCTGCTCAATAGCAATTTTTCACAATTGCTTTTTATTTCTACCTTTCTACCTCAGATTTTAAATTTAAAAAAAGTTTGTAAAAGCTCCACCACAACTTTCTTTACTGTCCTCAGAACATCATTTTAGAGTTCAAGTCAAGTCTCAAGTCACTTATTTTCCATCAAGTCAGTAAAACAGTGACTTGAGTCCAAGTTGTATTGAAATCTGAGGGATTTATTGTCTGATTCTTCCAGCAGTTTTCAGTAAAAACTCTGTCTAACCTTCTTTTGTTTTGAGACACTGAAAGAAAATTGGGAACAAAGTGGACTGATGATATTTTCGTACCTTAAGACCTTCATGAAGGCTGAATATGAGACTGAACGACTTGGTGATGATAAATATCACCTGCAGTCTCATTGTTCACTTTGATCCATTCCACCTCGTGTTTGGACATATTTGATGTCTCTCCACAGTTTAAAAGGGAGACCAGAGTTAATTAAGCTGTGCAGGAAGTCGACACGTCTCCTGGCTCCAGCTTGTTTTGGAAACAGAGGTGATAATGAAGTCGGGCAAAAGTCTCGGCCTCTGTCACGTCGTGTCTGACAGGAAAAACACAGCTTCAGCTCTTCCACACGTCCTTTCAAGGACAAACATGATGATAACTTTATCATCCTGTGTTCTAGTTTCTAAAACCTGACAGATGCATCAGTTGACAGATATTAACAGACGTTATTGGCCTATCAAAGTATGAGCTTTCTGATATGTGCTGCTGTGAAAACTTTTTCTGCACAATATATAAAACAGAAATGTTGCTTGGCGTGATTTATTCTTTTTTTAAATAGGCATCAATTGACTGACATTGAACAGTAATAATATTTATTTAGCTATTTATTTTATTCCTATTTATTCTGTATTTTCTCAGTTATTGTTTATAGAATTAAAACATTGTGTAATGTATAATAATGTATTAGAATTTGTGACCAAAGTGTCATTTGGTTTATAGATATCTGGCCATAAAGCAAAGATTTTGAGCTTGGGAAAACATTTTGATGATGTAATTTTATGAAAGGTCAAAAGATCAAATCAGTTCGTCCTCAGGGGAACCTGAACGTCTGAACAAAATTCCACTGCGATCCAAATTTCAGTAAAAAACAAAAATGTCAACCTCATGGTGCAGCTAGCATAAAATAAATAATTTCACCATCTGTCCACCATGGATAACTTTACAATAATTCAGTCATTATTATCACATGTCCTCAGTGCTGGAGAAACGTCTGGCTACACCCAATAACCGTTCTGGGATGAGGGGAAAAATGCTGCGGGCTGTTTGTGTTTCTTTAAAATACTCACCCTTGTGTTGCACATTGCTAAGATCAGTTTGTAGCAGTGAACACGTACAAGATACATAACGGCGATAGCAGAATGTTGCTTTACATAGATTTATACTGATAGCCTGACTAAAAGGCAGCTGTTCATCTGTCCAGCTCACAATTCCTAAAGGACATGAACTCACCACAGCACAACAACAACGTCAGCCAAACGCTCACAAGTCGCCCTGCGGTGGATTTAACCCCAAACGTAGTAAAAGTGCTGAACAGTGTAAAGTGCCGATAGGGAGGAAACAGTGAACTGACACTGGTCGCTCCAGGGGAAATTACACACCAAACACAACATCCACAGCGGCTTCAGGAGAGTCAGATTTTCCTGCTTCTGGGTTCATGTCACGGTCACACAACATGACAACTAAAAACTATATTTGCATTGCAAATTTGAATGTAAAACAAATGAAACTATGTGACACAGACAGGCAGAGAGAAGAGAGATGCATTAGTTGGAGCTGTGATGTAAAGTGGTAGACTCCATAAAAGTATGTAATTTAATTTAAAACACTGCACTGAAAGCTGAGGGTTTGAATGACACAGGCCTTGTCCAAACTCCTGTAGAGTTGCATTGTGGGAAATGTAGGACTCTGTGTTCTTAGAGCCTGATACTAGAGGTTACTATACTGCTGCTGCCATTTTCACCCTTTTTTGTGTCTGAGCATGAAATATTATATATTATAGTAGCTCAATAATTTCCTCAAACAGCAGGGTACCACAGTTTTTCATTACCTAATCCTGAGTAAATAGTGATTTGTTGCTCTCGGGAGTATTTACAGCTGCAGGACAGGAAATGTGGGGGAAAATATACTATTATATCGCTCTATTCTGTGGCTTTGGTAGCTTTTAACAACAATAGCTCTCTATGACAAGGCAGAATAAGATATATTTGAATGGCTTTGAATACACAGACAATACTTGTTAGTGGGATGAATTCATGTTGGTCTTTTCATGAGCTTTAGTGTCAATAATACCTATAAAGAACATGAACATGCGTCTCTTCAAAGCTTCCTGGTTGACGTTGCTGTGAACTCACCTGTGTGTGAGCGAGTGTGTATCTTCAAGTTCTCCAGACGTGAGAAGCTCTTGTTACAGGTGGGACAATGGTGCGGCTTCTCATTGGTGTGTGTGCGGATATGAATCAGCATTTTATACCTATGAGACACAGAGAATAAATTCAGTTTAAACTAAATATAATGATATTAATTTAGATCCAGTGATGTTTCCATTTAAGGCTGCTAAACCATTTAAACTACAACCGTCCTTTTGTTTTTGTGTTTTCATATTTGCATGCAGCTCAGATCATTTACATGGAGGAGAAACACAAATGGTTTATAATATAACACAGCAGACATGCAGTAAAAACAAACATTTGCATTTAATCTTTTCTTGCTGACGTAGTTTGCAGTATTGTTAAGCAAACATTTTGGTCTTTGGTTTCTCTCCCTGCTGAAAGAACTCAGCCTTCCTTTGAGGAATGTCCTTATTTGTCCTTATTTGACTTAAACCTCAGACACGCCTCGGCAGCTCAGACGACAGTTTGACCCCTTTGTGCATCTGGTCTTTGGTTTGTTGCCGTGGAAACTCACTGGAACAATCAATCAATGATTGTTGGACCACCGTTAGTCAGAGAGGCACCACAGGTGAACAGGGGGAAATATGAATATTTTTGTCTTACAAGTTGTCTGAACTTGTCTATTTATTTTATTAGTATTTTGTTATTATGGTTATTATTATGCTGATGATTATTACTATTATTATTATTATTATTATTATTATTGTTGTTGTTGTTATTAGTATGTGCT
>CAFUXE010000766.1:96466-111162 GCA_903364295.1 Serranus cabrilla | reverse complement strand
CTAAATGTAAAGCATATTTTCTTAAGTCCTGTACTTCTACTCCACTAATATTTAACTTTTTTTTAAAAATGTTATACATGCTAAATGTAAAGTGATTAGACATGTTTTTATGAATTAAACCTGTATAGTAAGTAGATAACATGAGCTCTACCTTGAGAAAATTAAGATCAAGATATTTATTGTTATCGACCTATGAAATTATTGGGCTACAAGATTTGGCCTTATTGCATTGATATACTATAACTTTATTTTGATTTTCTTTTCACTATGGTTATATCCACCTTCATCCAACGGCAGGCCAGCTGACCGTCCAATGAGGGCTCTGGGGAAACTTGCTTCTCTCTGTTCTGGCTGATGAACATGGAGGAGGGGAAGCTGTACGCTCTGGGCGGGCTCGCGATTGGCAGATAAAACGGATAACCCTGCGGAGAAGCTCCGCCCTCCAGACCTCGATGGCGAGCCGCTTCCTGAAAGAGAGGAGGATGGAGAGAAAGGTCAACCATGGAAACAAACTATCCAGAATGTGAGTACAGGAGGCCGAGTGGGAAAACTGTTCATGTAGTAATCCTAATAAAACAACTTTATTCAGGATATTTATCTGGTGTGACTACAAGGTAACACACTCCAAAGTCTGGGTAACATGTTTCCCCTTTTCCCATTGAAGCAATGACGTATCAATGCATCTGTATCGTGTTGATGAAGTCAAAAAATTTGGTATTTATTTTACAATCTTGCTGAAATGTTTGGACGATATATTTGTTATCTGCACCATTAACTTTTATATCAGCATGTCTGGTGGCACAGCAGCATGTCAGCAGTGGAGAAAGACATGAAGTGGATCTCTTGTGTCTGAGAAACTGTCATGTTTGTTAATCGAATGACACGCAGACACAATGTGTCACGGGTCATAGCCTCCACTGTGTTCTGTGCTGGATGTTTATGGATATTTTCTATTGTCTCTTTATCTAAATAATTGCAGGACTCAGTAAAACAACTTGATTTTAAATAAATATTAATTGTTCATCATTTTTGTAAGTATGACTTCTAACTGTGCAATATGTACTGTAAAAAGAGCCCTAAAAATCTGATTTATGTTACATTAATAATAGTGAAATATAGGATTGTTGTACTTTTGGTCCTTTAAGATCAGACATCAATCATAAATCACGCCCGTGACATTTTAAATAATACTGTAGGACAGAAGAAACAGGTACATTTGATTATCCTATTTTATTTAATTGTTTGTATTATTAAAGTGACAAGGCTGTTTGTTTTATAATTTCTTACAAGGGAAAACATATTCTAAAAAAATTGAGGCTCCACCCTTAAACGGTGAGAAACTGACTGGGCCTCGTATTGAACCCTGTGGTGCCTCGCCCTTCACCATACTTATAAAAAAAAGGATGATAAATTGATAGTAATGGGGAAAATAGTAAAAATAAGTTTGGTGCTGTGAAATCTGCTGCCACTGCTCTTGAAATATTACTACATGGATGCCCATAAAGTTGGAATAATTTTGTTAATTGTGGTTTCATGTCCATTGTGATATGTTTGGAAGAGATCGATTAATAAAGTTTTGAGAAGATTTATCTGTAATCATTTCATGATGATTTTATTCCAACTTTGTGGGCGACTGTGTAGTTTGTCTTGTTTACTTTGGGTACTATCACTGAACTTTATGATCCGGTTAATGTTGCTAAATCGCCATCATCACCATCTTTTGGTTTTAAAGACGGTCTGCATGTTTAAATTTAGAAGGGAAATTCACACTGGCACACTAAGTGAATTATTACAGACAGAAAGCCGTTGCTAATAGTTTCAAAGAGGGCTTTGAAGTTTGTCTGGGAGACATAATTAGTGCTCATCAAAGCCCAATTTTAATGTTTAAATTTAAATTTAAAAAAAGGGTACTTTCTGAGAAGATGAATCTGGGCCGAGAGGAGCGATTTGATGCTCTAACAAAGAAGCTGTGTGTTTCATGTTTTACCACTCAAGCATGGCTAGAATTAGATTTACACAGAGTCACTGGGCGGCTCTGTGCTGTGTGCAGACACTGCAGCAGCAAATTAGATTCACTCCCAGGATCCCAATTCAATTCAATGCTGCTGAAGAAGAGTGGGGCACATTTGGCCACAATCAGGAGCTGGCTGGATTATTCTGAGAAGACTGTGGTCATGCCTATAGATAAGATTAACTGCTTACGTGGAGACAGACACCTACATCGAACAGCCTTCCCTTCAGTTTAAACCGTTTGCTTCTTAGAATGGAATTTAAAGCAACTATAAGCTTATTTTTATTAGCAATGTATCAAATAACTGTGTGAAAACAGTGTACCAATAACTCATACTTATATATAACTACATATATTATTTAAGTGGCTGTAACTTCACTGTTTTGCTGTCATAGGGTCATTTTTGGCAGGTGCTTCAGCCAAAAACAAAGGTAAAATCCACTCTCTGCTGCCTGTTAGTGTCTAGTCGGTTAACAAAGTGGAGCTTGTAGCAGATAAACAGTCGGATATTTCCTCCAGGAGTTGGTAGAGACCAAAAACAGAGTTACAGCGAAGTGAATAGTCAGCCTGATCTCACCAAATTATGTGAAATCATCATGTTTTTTAACACCAAATTACGTGAAATTATCATGTTTTTTAACACCAAATTATGTGAAATTATCATGTTAGGCTGATTCACGTATTTTCCACACATTTCGCGCCACCAGCATGTAATTCGTTTATGAAAAAATGTGGTAATTTCACGTAATTTTGTGAGATCAATTTGGAACAGGAGACTCAGACACACACCTTCAAATGAATATCATTTTGCTCCCTAACAGCTGGATGAGTAATGAAGCAGCTATTATTCTACTACATGTGTTAAATAAAAGTAAAAAGCAGGCACAGCTGTCAAATGAAGCAATTATCTGATCAAAATTTAACTGGACAGCCAGAGAAGATGCTTGTGATGCAATAATAGCAACAATAATTATGTTTTTTTCTTCTTTTATTTTAAGATGTATCACACTATATGTTCACAATCGCCTGCACTCACCCGTGAGTAGAGATGTGGCTGAGGGCTGCTGCTGCTGTGAGGGGACTCCAGAGGTGAGGAAGGGAAGGGGGAGGAGGGGGAGGAAGGAGAGGGGGAGAGGGAGGAGGCATGGCGGGAGGAGGGGGACAGGCTGAGGTCCATGGGGGGAGGACTGAAGCAGGACCCGGGTCGTTCTTGAGGGGAAGACTGGGATTCTAGATTGGAGGAAAATGTTACATTTGTCACATCCAAGTAAAATCTTTCCATATAATAAGTTACTGTAGGTGGCATATTTAGCTAGATTAGCTTGTAACTGAGGTTAAAATATTAGCTGTTAGTGTGCTTTTGGATATTTTAACCCATATTATGCAGCTATGTTTTATACCCATCCAACCTCAGAGAAACCAGACAAGTCGGGTAAATGAGTTGGCTAAAAACGTATTTAGTCCCGTTTCAACCACCTTATTTTGAATCTTTCTGAGCATTTCGACTAAATATGAAAATATGAAAAGTTGGCTCCCAGTTGGAACCAAAACATAGCAGTTTTTCTTTCCTGAATATGTTATTTTATTTTATTTCCACACGCATTTAGTGACCCCAGAAATGATCTTGGGACCCTCTTGGTGGTCCTGACCCCCGTGTTGAGAACCACTGCACTAGTTAGCACCAAGGTTACAAGAATCCCAAAGGGAACTGGTTTAAGAGGGATACATTAGGAACATCCTAACAAATCCACAGTCATTCTTGCTGCCGGGAATCTCCAAATTACATGAAGGAAAGTTGACATCCTTCAGGAACATTTCGCCTCTTTGTGGGTTTACTGACACTATTTATTGTTGTTCTTATGTTTATTATGTAAGTTGTGTGGAAACTGCCAGCTGTACAACAAATTGCCCCTCAGGGTTTAATAAAGATTCCTTGATCAGGAGCAAAGAGGATCATGGGAGGGACACATGCAAAAGGTCAAATGACATAATTAAACAAAAAGAAAATACACACAGTGTGGACAAAATCCACCATAAACACACATTGGACATTGTGCACGTTATTGAGCACTTGGGCTGTAAAGCATGAAGTTATACAGTCGGTTGAGTCGGCCACAGAGGCCACGTTGTTGGCGTCTTTGAGGAGAGTGTCACGCTCTTCCTGTTATGAGCCACACTGACAAATCTGTGAACAATAAATGTCTATTTGTGGGCAGCTGCCATTCATTAGATTTACAATATTAAGTTACTAAGTGAGAACACACAATCCACTTATTCTATTGCATTATCACAGTGATAGTGTTCACCACTGCAACATGGCACCAGCACAGGCATGTCGAGTGTGTGTGTGTTAGAGTGAGACATGATAAGAATACTGTGTGTTGTGCTGCAGTTTATCTGGTTACCTGGAGAGGAGGGGGGAGACGGGAAGGTTGTGCATAGCAGGCGTGGTCGTATGGCGCTGAGAGGGGCGCAGATAGAGGAAGAACAAGTCCTCTTCCCTAATCGGACCGGACCGTCAGTCCGTCCCGAGGGAAGCTTCAAGTCCAGCGGCTCGTCCAGTGACAGCATGGCTGCTTGTTGCTCCTGCCCACCTGAGGAAGGAGACAGAGAGAGAGAGTGGTCATACATAACAATCAAATATCTCACTTCAGTGGCACTTTTTTGCTACAATTTAAGACAAAAATGGCCATGTTTTTTTTTTTTAAAGGTATCAATTATTCTTTTTTTATTTGCACAGTTATGTTGTAACAATGATGTGTTTTATGACCATTTGGCTGCAGCACGACAAGCTGTAAACACATCATTGCATATTAGCCACCAAGTGGTACAAAACTGTTTTGTTTCTATTAGCAAAATTTGTGGAGTAGTTAGCAAACCATTTCATTTTCACACATCCATCAGGCAGCAATATTAGCTATTCACTTTTCACTCCAGTTTTGGTCTCCTCCAGCTCATCAGGGAGATATCTGGCTGATAAACGGCTAAATGGCTCGCTGTTCATAGTTGCTAGCTTTGTCTGTCTGCTGTTTGGCGCTGGGCAGGAAGTGTACAGTGTGTTCATCAGAACTAATTATCTAAAAAGTTGCACATAGTGTCTCGTGCTTCTGAACTGTGAGTTGAAAGACGCTAAAAAGCTTTATAAAGTTGAAGGGATCTGCAGTCGGGTGAAAATTACTATAAACTGCACCTTTAACATTACACATAAGTCATTTATTTCATTGTTTATATGGCACAACTGATGAAAGAAATGCTAAAATCAATCTTTGAGTTTTCACAGAAAGTCATATTTCTTGTCTTTGCTCCATGCTTCCTGTCACCTTCCTGTTTCTTTCCTTCTCTCCTGCTCTGACAGGGATCCACGGCTCTCTTGTGGGTGTTAACCACTACAGGAAGTCCCTCCCCGCCCCCACAGTGGACTGAGACAAGTATGATCCATCAGTAAAAACAAAAACAGCTATCGTCAGTAGTAATCAATCAGGTACGTTCAATGTTTTGCTCCAATCTTCTACTGACACCACAGCAAGCCAGAGATCTGAGCTGCTGACAAAGCAGCGTGACTGTGAGAAAAACGCTTTCTAACTGCGTTTAAATCTTCTCTATAAAAATATCTGTCTTTCTTTTATAGACAGTTGAACATTTTATAGCTGTTTGCTGTTCTAAGAATCAGTTTGGCTTTTGAATTATTGTGAAATAATTCCAGCGACTTTAGTCACAGCTCACGACACACGGTATTAAATCATTATTCAGATCATGTGGCTTATAGACAACATGATCAACATGAAGGCAGTAAAGTTTCTGTGGTAAACACAGCATAAATAAGAATAAGTGACAGTTTAATACGCACATTTTCTTCAGCAAGGGAGTATAAGCCAAAATTTCCGAGGCAAGAGGGCATGAATAAGCATAAAATGTCGCCCTGCAACAGTCCTTAATAATACAACAAACTTATCCATCTAAAACACATTATTTACATAATTTAAGTAAAATTAAATACTTAAAAGGTTATGATGCATCAGACTTTCTATCCAGTTTTACGATACCCTTTTGATCTTGTTTGTTTTTAACTATATATTTTAACCAAATGAAGGATTGAAGTCATTTTGGCGGCAGCTCCACTGATATACCAGGTTTTATAAAAATCCCGATGCTTTGATTTTCAATACAGTCAGAAATACAGACATCTTCTGAACTGATAGAGAGTTGCTGTGTTTAGGTGATGTGTAGTGCACAGCCCTCGCCACCAGGGGTCAGTCTCTACTGGTGGAACAGGCAGCTGAGCTGGCGACTTGCAGGACTATTAAGAAAGTAAAATGTCTCTTCTTCTGGGCTAAATTCTGATTATAATGGCGAGCCAACAAAGCTGTTTTGGGGCAATTTTGTTGTTTAGCTGGCAGCCCCTGAGTGGATAAACACGATGTGGAGGCAGCATATTTCCCATCATGCTCTGGGAATGATGGATTTCTTGGAACAGCATAGGAAGAAACACTGATTTAAACTTTAAACAGCTTCTTTTAGTCTTTCTGTCCATTTTAATCACCTGGTCCATTGTTTTTGGAGAGGAGGAGACTCTCATTACAACAATGGTGGGGAAGACAACCACTCACATGAGCCAAGGTTATTTTACAAAGTTGCCAAATTGTGTCTTTTGTTATTTTTTTTAACCCTAGCAGCTAAAAATTACACATTGTGTGTTAAATTAAGAAAAAAGCTGATCTTCCATAATTGATAATAAAAGGAATTATAGGCCTGTTTAACTATGATATAAGAATAGCTGTTGTCCTGTTTCTTATCCACGTACTCTGAGACCATTCAGTTAACTTGAGAATGATAGCAGGGTCCAATTCTGTGTTGTGAATTGTACTTGTTGCTTAGTTCCTGAGGCCAAAAACCTCTGAGAAACATTATGTTGTGGGTTTGTTACTGCGATCTTCTACATTTCTGTGGCAGCGCTTCACTGAGGGGCTGAACAAGATTTTGCAGTAGTTTTCCACCCGTCGTGGTATGATACTCTGGGTGAAGCATGAGACAAAAAGCCACCCCGGTCCATGACTCAACTCGTAAGTTCGTGTTAGACCGAATGACTCAAGACCCAGATATCTGCTTCAAAGGGAAAAAATCTCACAGGAGGAAACCAAAGGGGGGGAATGTGCAGTGAGTGGACCAAACCTGCGAACAAATGCTTGACAGCTGCTGTGAAAGTTGACACAACACACGTTCTCTTTTTCAGTGCGTCTCACTCACGCTGTTCCACAACATTCACACCTGAGAGCCGCCTGGAACATCTTCACTCATCTGTTTGTTTAGGATCATGTCGGCAGGGCTAATATCTGCTCTGTTACCATCACTCTCCATCTTCACCTTATCTGTAAATCTGATATTTACAGTTCACAACCAATAAGGAACAAGAAACAAACACTACAGAAATATCTTAAGATTTATGTGTTTCATGTTAACTTATTAAAGCTGGAAGCTCTATTTTAGAGGAAAAGCAGTAAGACAGTTTAAAAAAGGGTTGGACATTTTGGCAAATACTCAATTTCTTGCCAAGAGTTATATGAAAAGATGAACTGAACAACATTTCTGTTTATATACACATTAAACAAATTAGATGGATTGTGTAAATTATTAAAGGGATAGTTCAGATTTTTTGATGACGGGTTGTATGTGGTATTTATCCATAGTCGATCTATTACCACAGTCAGTGGTGACCAACACAAACCAGAGTGGAGAAGCAGGCAGGACTATTCGCTTGAAAGCAATGTACTAATGTAGATGGGGGCAGCAGCTAAATGTATTTTACTTAAGAAAGCTCACTTAAAAAATCAATATCAGTTTGAGTCTTTTTTATAATATTTTCACTGCTTCACCCTAATGTTACACAGCCTTTTGTGATGGCAAATTAAAGCTGTTTTACTCATCTGTTTGCTGATAAGCCACCAGACTCCACTAAGAAAAACTGATCATTTTGCAGATTGCAGAACACGAGAGTTGTTGGTCTACTCCTGCCTCAATCAGTGTGTTTGTGTAATTGTGCGACTTTGGTGTTTTCAAGGGTTTCTTCAGGTTCACCAAAGAAAACACCAAAGTCTCACAATAACACAAACAAACTACGCAAATGAGGCAGCAGTAGACCAGCAAAATTGTTGTTTTTGTCAATGGATTCCGGCTGCTCAGTTCCTCCCACATAAACTTAAACAGAGCCGTCAGCAAGGTAAAAAAAAAAAAGTACATTGCAAAGTACTTTCATTTATAAACTTTGGACAGAGTCAGGCTTGTTGTTTCCTCCTGTTTCCAGTGCTGAGCTAAGCTAATCACTTAGTAGCTGTAGTTTCAGACCTATCACACAGACAAGAGAGTTGTAAGTATTTTCTTATCTAACTCTCTCCAAGAAAGCACATAAAACATTAACTAAAATGTCAAACCGTTCCTTTAACCTACGTTATGAAGCAAAGCTACATCGTAGAGTTTTTCTTTTACTTGAAACTTTACACCCACAGCACAAAAATGCATTCAGGTATCTGTTTTTCGAGCCAGTTGTTATATAGTCAGCCAGTATTCGCCTCCAGTGAAACTGCTAAATGGCGCCAGACGTGGGCTGCAAGTAGATTTGTGACACAACTGCAAAAACCTCTGTTTGGTGTCTCACTATATGGCTCTTTAATGATAGCTGGCAGTAAGAGCATTCCTAATTTACTTTCACTGGCTGCTTTTCCAAACACAATCTAGGATTCAAACCGGCAACTTTCCAGCTACATGTACACCTCTTTAACTTCTAAACTTGCTGTCACCACAAATTCTTCCACAATCACTGACAGGATCCCCCGACATAATATGAGGCAGAGGCTAAACCACAATGAAGTCAGTGTTTAGGTCCTTGTGCCGGCCTGCCAGCTACCTCACCACACTGGTTTCACATTCCACAGCAACCTCGCTGACTTCGCTCACACACACACACACATGCAGCTATTTGGAGGTATTGTGACGGCACGCACATACAGGACCATATGTATCCAGGCACGCATGCAGACTCTGCTCACATCAGCAGGCATGCGCAAAACTCATAACCACACGTGAGTCCCCCACCTCCAGCAGCTCCTCCCCCTCTTTTCCCTCAATGACCTGCGTTTGGGCAGCATGCCCGGACCCTCTTATGGATCCCCTACTGCCTAGCAAAACACTTTGACTATTCACACACTTGCACACAAACATGTGTACTTGTGCACATATGCATGCACACACAGTCACATATAGTGTAGATTCTAAACACATGTAAGGAGTAGCACAAGTTTATGTTTTTATACTTGTGAGGACCCTCATTGACACATTGCATTCCCAAGCAGCTAACCTTAAAGCGAGAGTGTGTTGCTTTTAGATAAAATGAATGTGTGTACAGTCAAGCCTGTGCCAAGTGGGTTCACACAATGCTGATTATTCCCCATCAACACCAAGGAAAGCTTTCTGTATCTCTAAGCTTACAGTATTTCTGTGTTTGGGTTCCACTGCAACTTTACCAGGCTGGCACACCTGGAGGGATGCCTTTTAGGTAAAACAGCAGAGCTAAAGGCAGTTATGAGTGAATGGCTATCACACAATCCTTTTACAAAAACCTAAAACCTAAAGAAAAGTTTCTGCAAAAGCAAGTAACAGGGATTTGTGTGATGTGTAAGCTCAAATTCAGGAAAACATTTAGTTAGTGGGAAAAAATGCATTCACTTAAGTATTGCCATTATTTATTTTATGATGATTTTGGGATTGATTGATTTAATACCTATTATAATTCAAATTCACTTGCTTCATTTTAGTCAATGTGGTGGAAGAATTTACTGCTTTTATTTTGGTGGTCTATGAGTATTGGGCGTCATATCCATTTCAAGATTAAAAAAAAAAATTCAGAACGAGAAAGTAGAAAATGGCATGCCCCATTTTCTTCAAATAATACATTTAAAAATAGCACCACAAGTGTCATGATAGCATCGAAACAGGAAAAGTCCCAGCTCCAGTAATTATTCTCACTGCCAGATGAGGGAGACAAAAGTAACACAGTGCAGGTTTAACCTTTACAATTAAATGTATAAACACAAACCTAATTTAACCTCAACATTAAAACACAGTCATACTCTTTAAAGTCATTTGAAGTCATATAAATCAGCAAAAAAATGTCCTCACAATGCAGAAATGTCCTCACTGCAATTGCTTAAAGTTGACGTTGGTCCCCAGAAAGACAGCAATACAAGCCAACACACACACACTCTGTACATGTGCATTTATACGTTTGGTCACACCCATATTCTGACTGCAGCTCCTTAAACAACATGCATACACACTTCAACATAGAAATAAACACCAAATCACACTAAACACTTTGCACACATACATACAAACAAAGTGTTGCTGATGCTCCAGGAGCAATGCACACATTTATATACATTCAGTCACATGCATAGACATTTGCACATTTGCAGCATGCACAAAACACACACCAACCTCCACTAGTCTCTTATAGAAATCTGCTGGAAACTAAATGTGTTTTTCACATAGTTTTATGTAAAACTGTACAGACACATGCAGTGGATGCCCCCCTCGGGTGTAACGTACACTAACACACACATGAGAGAGACTTTCCCGTCTCACAGGAAACTTTCGCTTCCACGGCGCCCTGATCTGGCCTCTCCCTCTCTCTCCCTCTCTCTCTGCTTCCCTCCCTCTCACTCCTTCCTGTGGTTTTCCTCTCCCAGTCCTCCAGCAGAGCATACCTCTCCTGTTCTCCTCCCCTCTCTCCTCTGCCCTCCGCACCTCCCACTCCTTTTTCTTCTCTCCCATTTTTTCATCCTCCAGAGCATTTTTTAAACTCCTTTTTCCAATTTTCTACATTTTCTTGTCACTGTCGTAGCAGAAACACATCACTCTTTATCGTCAGTCACTGTTGATATTTCCTCCATGTTATCTTGTTTCTCCTTCTTCTAAATAGAGTAAAAATCAAGAGTTTCTGAAAGTTTCTCGGAGGAGGATTGGAGATTGAATTGTGTTTATAAATGTTGGCATTTAAAGGAAAGAGAAGAGGAATGGGTTTTAGTGTGAGGGAGGAGCAACACAAGACGGTCCATCACTCCAGGAACGATGTCAGCCCTTATTTTTTAAGGGGTTACATCCTTTGATCTTTCCATCCAACGTCCTTATAAGGTATTATGCAATGTTGCTGCAACAGCGAGGTTGACAGGAGGCTTTGTTTTTGTGACTTGGAGGCATACAGACTGACCGTAAAGGCTGAGGTGCATTAATGTGAAACGGCTGGAATTGGCTGAAACTGGACCCTTGTTTGAACAGCAAATATCAGGGAACATTTGGATGGACAAAAACAAAAAGACAGAGCGGTTCAAGTTGAGGGGAAAAAGCACATAGTGAGGGGTTGAGAAGCATGCAGCGAGCAGCAGGGGGTTCCTCTTACCACACAGACTGTGGCGAGATGGAGACAAGCAAAACATTCTGAAGTTCTTGGAGGCAAAAGTTTTCTTTTCAAACAGGACACAAGTATTTGCAAATTACACAATATGTTTTTGACTGTTTTCAAGGGCCCGGGCTGACGTACATCCTCCAAAACAGTAATGACCGTATCACGTTTCAAACTCAAGTCACAAAAACAAAACCACAAAGACTGCAGTTCTGCCGCCACGGCAGCGAAAGGAAATTTACTGTCAGTGTTCACAACTTTTGAATGTGTTGAACCACTGTTTTATATTGTGTCAGCTGTGATTCACAGCACGCTCTCGCTGCCAACATTCAGTAGAGTGGATTTCTCTCAGGACGAGAAAAATGGCAACGTACTGGGAGACGGAGAGCGAGCAGGCGGTGAAAACGGAAAATAGGAAAACTGAGAGAGAAGAGAGGAGGGAGGGAAAGACAGAGAGTGTGGGAGTCAGACGTGGGCTCCCACCCTTTCCTCTCCTCACACTTTTCCCATTATTTGTCTCAGTATTATCCTCCCTCTCTCTCTCTCTCTCTCTCTCTCTCGCTCTCTCTCTCTCTTGTGTCTCAGCAGCGCTAAGTGATGCAACTCTGCAGAGCAAGTCTGCAATATACACCAGTAGAGCCTGCAGTGTCTCTCGCACTGACACTGGCGTCTTCACCATTTAGGAGGGGAGTGGTGGCGGCTGTCAGGGGAGGAGAAGCGGGGGAGTAATGTCTCAAGACAGATTATTTAGTTCTTCACTCGAAAAAGGCTCTTTCCAGACTGTCTGTACATCTCTAAACTTATTTTTGAATCACTATAAGACTTCTTTAAAAGGCACCGCAGCAGAAAAACTTTTTTTTTCTCCCTAAAATAAAAACAGAATTGGCTGCTCAAACAAATAACAAGTTCTTCACTTAAATCTAGGTCTAGTCCTTAGATTTTATATTAAGATGGAAGGCCTGCAGCTCCCATAAGTGAAGCCAAAACATCTCAACCGCCCCCTAGTGGCGGGCTGCAGAATAAGTCATAACTCCCGCCGGCTCCATGTTAGTGGACGGGACGTGAGCCAAACTACAAATCAAAGTACACGTCAAATAAACTTTTCTCATCATAAGTATTTTATACAGGAACTCGATAGAACGGCTCCACTAGTCGGTCACTACCAAGCAGAGGCTGGCTCCAAATTTTACCAAGATGGCAGCCTCCATATCTGGGATATTTTGGCTTCATTTTTGTACAGTAGGAGAAAGTAGAAATACATTGTCCAATGCTAAGTCTAATGTTTATTTGATTTACTTTTTTTATTATTTTTGTCTCAAGAGACAGTATCTGAACAATTGTTTTTGGTTTTAATTTTCTAATGATAGAACCTCCAAATGTCCAGATTGCATGCTGCATGCTCAGTATAATACATATAATTGCTGAGGGAAACAAATTCACTCATAGTTGTCAAACGATATTGTGGAAAATGTGTAAACTAGAGCACACCAGGCAGGTTGACCAAAATTGGTAAATTGCACATTTTTATTGCAAAACCTACCAACTCCTGTAATTAACAAAGTACACACTGCGTACAATTATCTTTAAAAACATCAGAAGCAAACAGGTGGGATCCTAGAATTGCTCGAGTGCTCATTCTTGGAAAAACAGGAGACAGAAGACAAATATTTTGAGTCAGATGGGAGCAAATGTAGAGGAGCTCAGATGGGATCTGTGGAGTGATGCAGGAGGGCTGTAATGAAGGATAAACCCACCTCATCCCACTTTATCCCTTTCTAGCTACAAGATGAACTTAACCATGTATAGTCATGGAGAGACTTCAAGCTGATACTATTTTGGAGCAACTTTCAATGGGACATCTTTCTCCCTGCAAGTGGTAGCTGCTATACGGAGTTTACTCATTTTCCCATAAAGGAAACTGAGGGTTTTATTTCCAGAAACACTCTACATTCACCTATAAATGGGAGCCAATCATACTTCACATAATGGATGAAATTATTGCATGTAATGTTAAAGGTTTCACTAATAGTGGCAACATCTTTCAGCTCTCTGTTTAGATTTTTTCTTTACTGTTGAGATGCACCGAGCAACTGTTTGTAGCAATAAAGCTGTGCAGAACCCAATGTACACAACCTGCACTTGGCTTTTCAAAATAAACTTCTGTGTTCGCAGGAAACGGTTAACTTCAGACAGTAAAGCTACCAATACTAACAAGTACCTCCACACTTTTCTATCGGAGGCAGTTACAAAGGTTCACTCCAATTGACTCTTTATTTCACAAGGGACATTTATAGTTTTAGTTTTATAGGGATCATTTATAGTTTTATTTATGCATCATTTGTGGTCCATTTGTGGACACAATGCCTGATTTTATCTATCATTTTGCATTTCGTCCTGTACCTTCATTCCTTGTTTTTCAGTGATTTAACACTATTCTGTTTCTGTTTGAGCCACTGATTTAAGACTTGTTTGTTTCTTTCTGCCTGACCACTTTATTTCGATCACTTTTTCCTTCCATAGAAGTAGATCTTCTCATCTCTTCATGTATTTCTCACTCTATCCCTTCTCCTCACTCATAACCCCCACCCATAATCCCTTGCACCACCACCACCACTACCACCATCCCACCATTTGGCAGCGGTACAAGGTCAACACAGAAACCTCTCCACTTCTCCTCTCTGCTTTCCCTCCCTGTAATTCCTCGCCATCAGCGGAGCAACAGATCCCTCCCCCCCTCCCCGATCATTTCATCCATCGCCGCCCTCTGAGGGGCGAGGGAAAGAGAAAAGACTAAAGATGGAGAGGAGGACGAAGGCGAGGTCCAGGGACTGAGTGGAGATATTCTAGGTTAGTGTTGAAAATATGAAGACAGAGATGACGAAAGAGGGCAGGGACATTAGGAAATGAAAGGCAGGGGAAGGGGAGGAGGGGAATTGATGGAGAGAGACAGAAAGACTGAGGGAGAAAAGTGTATTTAACCTTTGTTGTCAGGCGAGACAGACGAGGCCAAGAGCGGTCTGCATCCCAGAAATCAATCTCTCTTTCATTTTCCTCCTCTGTCTGTCTGTTTTGTCTTTCTCTTTAATTTCTTTCTTTTTCTCTCCATCCCTCTTTCATTCCCTCAGCTCTGTCATCCAGACCTAAAACACACAAACACATGCGCCTCACATTCCTACGTGCAGAGCAGATTCACCCAATTTGTTTCCACTGCCTGTGTGTGTGTGTGTGTAGATC
>CAFUXE010000766.1:79711-94254 GCA_903364295.1 Serranus cabrilla | reverse complement strand
AGAGAGAGAGAGGAGGTGAATAAGACATTCCTAAGATGGAGGAGGAGGGGGGAGGAGATGCAGGGAGCCAGTGGTTAGTTAGTGGTTAGAAACTAAGAGGAGAAAAATGAATGTCTGGTCCAGGGCTGGGCCCAAAAACGATACCACAACCAGCCAACGAGCCAAGGGAGAGGAGAGGAGAGGAGAGGAGAGGAGAGGAGAGGAGGTTCAGATTTATATAACAGAGGAGAACCAGGGGAGGCACCACCAGCTTCTGCCCTCCTCCCATATGAGGCCTGCTAACTCCTGCCTCTGCTGCAGGGGAGAAAATGGGGGAGTGGTGCTTTTATAGCCGAGCTGAACCCGCTGAACCCATCATGTGCAAACAGCAGGAGAAGTATGGAGACAACAGAGGGTCGAGGCCAGCAGCCACACGGGGGGCTTCAGTGGGGGGTCTCAGGTTGAGGAGGGCAGGAGGTCTGAGGAGGAGGAAGAGGTCTCCCTCGACTCCCTATTCAACTACATCCACCATCAGTTTTAATGGGGTCCTTCTTTCCTTCACTTATTACTGAAGTGTCTTTGGTTTTCTGACTTCTTTCCTCTTTCCTTTCTTCTGTATCACTTTCTCTCTTTCTTTCCTTATTCTTTCTTCATTCTTTCTCTTTCCTCTTTCTTTCTTCCTGCTCCTGGCCTGCTGAGCCTGGAGAGGATCCTGCCGTCGCCTGTGTGCATGAGTGTGTGACTCCATCTGTCTCTCTGTACGTCCACAGCTTGTCTCTCATCGAGGCTACTGGAGCCGTCACCCTTTAGATTAGTTTTGCACATTTATGACTGGAAGCTGAAGATCTTGCATAATGCTTGATAAGCCTTTATTTTTATTGTTTGATATCATCATTGACTACTGACTCCTCACTCCTCCGGCCCGTCCCAAGTTATCAACAGCAATGATGCATTTGTATAGTGCTGTTGTAGTCATAGCGACCGCTCAAAGTGCTGTGTATTGGGTCAGGTATAGGCTACAGCACAAGTTAGTAAGTTAAGTCAGTAAGTTCCCATTTACTGAAACATAAACTCAATCGATTTGGGGTTTAGTGCAGGATACTTAATATGGAAACTGCCAAGAACTGAACCACCAACCTTCCAATCAATGGGTTCCACAGTTTCCACTACATCACATTATATCGTTGTGCATCACAGAACTTCATGCTTTTCATCTCTCTTACCCCAAATAACCAGATTTAGCTGCGACTTAAGTGAAATAAATGCGTTAAAAGTATGATGCCGATGTGTAAAAAGTCCTTGAAAAGTCTGTCTGCAAGACAACAAGCAAACAGTTTTTAAAATGTTTGGTTTCTCAATGGGGTTCAGGACAATCAGGGTTATTCAGACTGCCTCTGATACAGCCGTTTGTACCAAAAATAAACCGATTTGGCCGTTATTTAACTGCAACAGACGAGTCAGAAGGACGGAGACATAACTGCATCATGACGTCAACGTGTAAAAAGTTTGAATTCATGTTTGTCTGCGACACGTTGGCACACAAACAACTTTGGAGGTTTGGTGGAGTGGAGTTCATGTCAGATCTGCTCTCCACTAAATGCACTTTTCCAGTTTCTTCTTTTTCTTCTGCTAAAGTTTCTGTTCTTCTGCCCTTTTCATTTTTTCTCTCTGTTTGATTCCTCAACTCTTTGTTTTCTCCAGTATATTCTATAATATCATATTTAATCCTACTGTGTCATTCTCTTTACCATTTTGTTTCCTTCATCTATTTCTTTTGCTTTTTTAAATGTACTTTTGCTATCATTCTTTGCTTTCTCTCTCTCTCCTTGGCTTCCTCTCTTTCTTCCTTAACCTTATTTCTTTCTTTTCTGTACAATTTTCTTTTCCTCTAAAACTTCTTTCCCTCTACTTTTCATCTTCTGTTTCCCTCCTTTGTGCTTCCATCATTCCATTTCTCTTCTTTTATTTCATTTCCTGACTTTTTCGTATGTTTTTACATTACATCCTACATTCCTCCTTCTCCTCTCTTTCCTCCAGCTATCCGCTTCATATTCTTTGTTTGTCTTCTGTGTTTAGGCATTGTTTGCCTTTCCTAGAGAGCTGATAGAAAACAAGTCGTTTCTGACTTTGCAGTTGGTCGGCGCCATAAACCCCCAGGCCACCAGGGCGCCTTCCTTCATCCTTTCTGCTTTCTTTTGCCTCCTTTGCTTTCTTTGGCAACCTCCCTTTGCTCCCTTTGCCCATTTCTTTCTCTCCTTAACATATTTCTTTATTTCTCCTTTTTTTTTATCCTACCTTCAGCTTCTTCCAACTCTTAATTCTGTTCGTATTTCTCTCCCTTTCTACAATTTCTTGCCAGTTTCCTCCCTTTCCCTCCCTCCTTCCTACAACAACACTATTTTAGGACTCATACAAACACATACAAACACTCATATATGCCATATGTATGAGCAACACTCCCACCCTGCAGCAGACAGAGTGGGTGGAAGTGGGCTCCGGGGCAGACGCACCCAACAACAACAGGAAAAGAGTTTGCTTGGCTCCGGGCCTTTTTTTAAAAATCCATCCAGAAGCGTCAGTCCAACCTTTAGAGAACAGCATGATGCAACGAGCCTGCAACCTGCACAGCGTTGCCGTCACACGAAAAGCCCCACATTCTCTCAAACTCTTCGCCCTGACCACCATGATGCATCTCTGGAAACTAAGGAAGGGGTTTGAGTGGAGGTGACACACCCATCGGTCACTTCCTAAACCTGCCCTGCCTCTTGGGACCCCGCAGAGTATCAGTTTAAGAGCTGGCACATCATCTATGAGGGAGGATGAGGATCCATCATCAGTCAGAGCCAGTTATGTCATGGGGGTGGAGGACTTATGCGATAAGAGGATCCAAACTGGTAGAAAAAAACAAGGGTTTCTTGTTTCACTTTGGAGTTGGAGGTCTATGGGAGAGTTTGTGCTTGTCTGTGTGTCAACTGAAAGGTTTTTACAAGCTCACCTGCTCGTATCTACATACTGTGGTCACACTGTGGATCTACTGACCTTTAATGCTAATGACTGGTCCTCCTATATAATATTTTTTATCTTTCAATGGAATCATATTCTAATGAAATCATAAATCTAGATATCGTGAGACACAATTACATAGTCTAAGTCTGGGCGATAAGACTTTATATAATTAAGGTGATATAAAAATGACTCATTTATGTCTTTTATGCTGTTTCTGCTGCAGTGTTCAGAAACCAGTGGTTGAACTGTGTTATAACAATATTTACTTTGTTTGGACGACACTTGCATTCTGCTCTTGACAAGTAAGAGCAAGTAAGAAGTTTACAAAAATAGGTTTTTACGTCGTTATTTAATTAATGAAGACTCTATTTGCCAAATAACCAGAAAAGATGATATACTGCAATTATATATTGGAATGAAACCCCTTATACTGGGAGAGGAGATTTTGCCCTATCTGGCATCCACATTAGACACACAAGCAGCACATTTCTGAGGTTGAGGTGACTCAAACCATAAGATTGTAGCTTGAGTTAAAAGGTCACAGCTTTTGTAACTTTCTGAATCTTTGCCTTTTTCAATCATTGAGCAAACTGACCACCCCTGACAATGTGACATATTATATCTAATAATATTTTATATTCCAAGCATAATAACAACTGATAAACTGGACAATACAATACTTTTTGTTACATTGTCTTACACACCTAAAATCATGAAGGCCTCACAACCTGCAGGTTGCAGCAAATATTTTGTGCTTTGTTTGAAAGAAATGTATTTATACCCAAAATTTAAGAAGAAAAACTGGGGGCCCAGGATAGACCCCTGGGGAATTCCTTGGGGAATTTTGTGGTTTGAGGTTGCTGGCATTGTTTGGATTTATTTATTTATTTAATGCCATAAGGAGCCAAGTGTGATAATATACCCCTCCATGTGTGCCAACCTCAGTCAGTGACACTAAGAGATGTTTAAATGTATAAGTTTTTCTTCTTTTATAAGCTTTTCTCTAGCTGGACTTGAATTAGGACACTTCAACAGTGTTCAGTTTTACAATCTTCATCTTTCTGCACACTACACACACACTCTCATGCACAAACAAAACAATGCATAATATATGGGCATACTGTAGAACAGCTGTTTTATCTATATATTAATTATGTTGTGTCATTGAGCTTTATGTATTATATTACATTATATTGTGATATACAAGCTGTGGTGTATGGCATTAGGTGATGCTATATACATGTCTTTCATATTTGAAGCTGTTTATATTGGATGTATGATTTAATGCAAAGGCTATACACTCAAACAGTCCCAAACTAAGTAATAGAATAATAAAATCTCACTTATTGGGGCAATAAACTCACATCTGAACTGCACAGCAACTGTAAACATTTTATCTCCCAAAGGAACATCAAGAGATTGCTGGTTTGATCTTTTCTTTAGGGTGAAGGAGATGAAATGTCTTTACCTTTTGACAGCCTGGAGTCGGTGAAACAGCCTCCTCTGCTCCTGTCGTCTCTCTCAAGATGCCTCGAGCCTCCAATTGACACAAACTGAGTACACAAATGACCAAAATCAAGCGAGTGTGCCCGGTGTTTCCCGCACCATCTTTGATTAAGTTATCAGATGTCTTTGGCTGGTTTCAAAATAAAAGTCTTTTGAAAAGCTAATCCTCCCACAGGGGATCGTTCGGTTGCGAGTGGTCAGTTTTCAGAAATAACCGAAAGCCTTGTCCTGGTAATTGTTTTTTTCTTCTTCTTGAAATGACACTAACGCAAGCTGAGGAAATCACCGACGAGGGGAAAACAACTAAATGTCACTCAGATGTGAGGATGCAGGCAGCGATGTGAATGTCAAAATCCGCCACTCTGCTCGGAGGCGCATCGCCCAGTTGCGACGCTGGTCAACTGAGCTCCCAGCGGCGGAGAGGAGGGAGCAGGAGCAGGCTGACTGGGAGGGAGGGAGGGAGAGAGAGAGAGGGAGAGAGAGAGGGATCCAGCTTCCTCTGCCAGCTGTTGACTCTCACGATAGTCTGCACTGTGTTGCGCTATGAGCTGTAAACTATGTGACACACATTTCTGAAGAAAGACCAGACACAGTGCTGTGGAAGTTTAATGAAGAGTTTCACATTTCACAGTGGTGGAATGTAACTGTAAAGTCAGAACCATAGACTGTAAAGATAGAACTCAAATATTTTTTTCTTGTGTGGTCCTAATCCTCTTCCATACACATGGACTCACAAAGTGAAAAAGACACTGGTTGTAGCTGGAAACAACTGAGGGCCCAGGGCTGGACCTTGAGGAGCGCCATATCTAACGAGCCGGAAAAAGAGGAGAATAAACACAGTGAAATCTATGGGGAGAAGTCAGCATCAGCCGTTGTAATTCCATAGTTTGGTCACTATGTCAAATTGTCTTCAGAGCCTGGTGCTCTTCCCGGAGACTTGCTGTCTCACTGGGTAATAATTGGCCTGTGGGTGCATACTACAGCTGTGTAGGGCCTTTAAAACAGAAAGACGACACATGGGGAATACTGAAGGGTGAAAATAAACTCTACTCTTCTTGCAAATTTTTAACCATGTAAAATAAAAAAATATTTGCTAGTCCAACTACTTTCAGAACTTTTTGTTGCAGCTTTTCTGTCCTTCTGTTTTATTGTTAAAAATGACATATATTATTTTAGGAAGGTGATATTTGGTGCTGCTGTAATCTGACAGTGTACAATGTCTCCCTCTGGTGGTTAAAAGTGGGAAGTTACAACTTGGATTCTGCTCATTAATGAGGAAGCACACTGTAAAAACATTTACACAAAACAAATGCAAGCTACCACATTGACTTTCTCACACCAGTAAAACGTTGTTGTTCTTGCTGGGTAATTTATCCATCAAATAATGCACTGAGATATTGCTCTGTTGCAATAATATGAACCAACAGGATAACAGAGAGTCCTAGATTCATTGCATTGTTATTTCCATAGTTGCATTCAAAGCTAACACGCCATGTAACACGTCAGAAAGTGATATCAGAGTTAAATCTTGAAGAGATAACAGTGTGAGCTGCCTGTATATATATACATAAATATCTATAGATTAGTTTTATGTTCAGATTAAATCAGTTACTGGCTTTAATCTAAAGGAAGTGAGGTTTTGATGTTTAGCCGGATGCTCGTCCTCCCACACACTGACCAACAGTCCACTCCCACACACTGACCAACAGTCCACTCCCACACTGGTGAGCTATATTTTTATTATTTTTTTGTGTTTGCATTGTAAAGGCGCCAATCTGTTATTCAATATTATTTTCTGATTATAGGATTTGGGAGGACAGCAGACATGTTGTTGGCAGAAGCTTGGTGTTTTATTGTGTGTTTCATCCTGTACATGTCAGGTAGGAGTGACTGTTTATCATCCTTTTTAAACCCGCTTCGTTCTTGATACGATGTGTTTTTGATGGAGTTTGATGACTGAAGGGAGGAAGCTGAAAGTTAGTGTTCAATGCACGTTTAAAGCCTACGAGCTCAGATTAAATTCTCTTATGCTGCAGAATGAATAAAGTACACTTTTTGGTCCATAATAGACACATCCTCACAAGAATCTAATATTCAGGTTACAGGAAACCATGCTATGCAGAATTAATTTTTAAAAAATTAACAATTGTTAACAAGGTACTTTATTTAAAATAGGACATTTGAGTCCTAAAGGGCACTCCATGCAATTCACACATAGTTCACCACTAATCAGGCAGTTAAAATGTTTGTAAAATGTCTTCTTGTTAGTCATAAGTATTTGTCTATATGGTGATGATTATAGTGATAAAGTATAATTGTATGTCAGTTATCCCTCTTTTTGTAGTCGTACACATTTCTTGCAGTATGGCACACTATCTTTGTTACCAAAAGTGTTGGGTTTAAAAGTAAAAATGTTTCTATATGTTTGTTAATAAAATCTTCTGTTAAAGGGGTTCAGGGACGAAAACACAGGATCTGTGCCCTTAAAGGTTCATCAGTGGATCTGCTCTGCTCAGCTCAGCGTCCCACTTCCAGCATGACGTGGTACACGGTACACTTCAATGCATCTGCCATTGGACAAAACAGAGGATTTGTTCAGAATTACCTCATAGATGGAAATAATACACGGTACAACATGTCTGAGGAGAGCAACTTCACTCTAACAATCTATAATGTAACGGAGAGCGATACTAATTATTACTGCTGCGGGAACATTACTGACAACCCAGGACGCTGCTGGTCCTACAGGACTGAGCTCCATGTTACAGGTACGGCTGTTTATTAATCACTTCTAACCTGCATCACTGTGTGAATTCTTACTGTGCATATCATCATCATGTCAGACCTGCAGGTGAAGGTGCTTCCCACCACAGAGGGACAGACAGTAACACTGATGTGTAGCACCAGCTGTGCTCTGACTGAAACCCCTGCAGTCTACATCTGGTACAAGAACAGAGAGTCTCTCTATCAGGACGGGTCTCCCTGGTACCAAGAGCTGGTCAGCAGTGAGGAAGCAGTCAGATACTCCTGTGCTATCAAAGGCTACGAGGACCTCAGAGCCCCTGAAGTCTCAGTGGGTGAGTGACAATATTCAGCTTCTTATTATATGAAACATCTGGATATTTTCTTCACAGCTGGATCAATCTAAAGGATCCATCCGGGGTGCTAACACACCACGACTCTCCTCCTCCGCCCTCTAGCAGAATAAACAAATGTGAAAGTTAACAATGTGATTTAAACATCACTGAACTTCCATGTCTCACATTCTGTGCATCACATCATCCTCGTAACGACCTCACTTCCAGCATTTACGTACATTTATTTACTGTTTAAACTGACTTTTATAACGCCGAACGAGAAAGTGTTTTGCCCTAAACCTAGCTCAGTGGTTTTGTAGCATAAATTCAACAAAACTGCAGCCTTTTTTACAACTGTTTAATGATATGGCACATGTGCTATTTTTAGAACGCTCCGCTCTGTACCGTGAACTGCGAAACGCTCATATGGGTCGCTGTGGGTGCTATTGACCTTTTCTGTCATTTAGGGTGCAGATCTTGTTGTGTCCTAAGCCCTTACACACTTTTATTAATTGTTATTTAACATTTCTGACTTGAGCAACTTTGCACACAGTATTGAACTAAATCTCAGTATAATTGTCAGGTCCTCAGGTTGATCACCCCTCTGTGTTGGGGGGTGAGTAAAGTATTTTGTTTCTTTATGTCCAGACTCTGTCACACCGTCCTGCATTAATGTGACCTATGCTGAAGACCGAGTGTGTCCTTACCAGCAGACGTCAGTGGATGCGCCCTGCTCCATCACATATCCAACAGGTTCAGACCTCCACACCTCCAAAAACCTGAACACACACAGTGAGATCATTCATGCATTTGATGCCACATGGCACAGTAAAGTATTTATCATCTCCTTACAGCATTACATGTTCAAAAGACTCGGATAGACGAGTTTTACATCAGACTGACCTGCACCCCCAGCTGCCCTCAGATGGACCCTCACACTTCCTACAGGTGGTATTTGGAAAAACACTTTTACAGACACACGGAGAGTCCGAACTTCACAGTTCCCAGCAATTATTATGCCGTCTCCTGTGCTTTAAAAGGTCATGAGGGTCTGCACTCTGAGGAAGTCTGTGAGTATCAACATCCAGTAGCTGTTCTAACATTAGACTCATTAATGTGCTTGAAATGCTTTTTAAACATTTTAAATACATTTCAGGTTCTGAGGGTAACGAGTGCTGCAGGGTGAATTATGTCAGCAGGAGAATCTGTGCTGTGGAAGGTTCTTCACTGAACATTTCAAGTGAATATGAGTGTACTCGTGAAAGTCAGCCATTGTTTAAATTGTGGTATAAACGAAATAATGTGGAGGAGCACGCTGGGAATCTGACAGATCGTCTGGTGTACCATGACAACATCCTAACATTACAAAATCTGAGGCAGAATGACTCAGCAGAATATGTATTCATGCTCCAGAGAAATTACAGAAAAGTGCAGACTGATTCTCCTGGAGTCACTTTGTTTGTCACAGGTAATTTTCTTGCTTACGTTCCTTAAAATGTTTCAGAGAAGCTGATTCAGATTAACAGTTAAACCAAAAGGTGATTTTAACATCTTTCAGGGCTGGAGGTGAAGTTTGCTCCTTCTGCAGTGGTGACAGAGGACCAGAGAGTCACACTGACCTGCAGTACCAGCTGTCCTCTGACCAACACAAACTACATCTGGTTCTTCAACGGTCGACCTCTGACCCTGACAGAGAACCAAAACAAACACCTGGTTCTAGACCCAGTCAGCAGCCAGCATGCAGGAAACTACTCCTGCAGTGTTAAAACCCAGACAGACATCAGATCCTCCGAAGAAGCTCTTTCTGTTAAAGGTGAGCATGCCTTTAAATTTCACTCCGTAGCACTTTTTTAACATTTAAACCTGTGAGAAATGTCATTTCTGTCTCTCTCCAGCTCTCTGGAACTCAATGGCGATAATTAATGTCGTCAGACTGGCAGCTATACCACTGATCCCAGCTCCTCTTCTTCTCTTCCACCTGTGGATGAGGTAAAAGAATTCACACATTTTTTAGCTTTACTTCCTGTGATACACATCTTCTTTGCTTTAAGAAGTGGTCATTTGAACAGTTTGACTGATGACATGTGCTGCTCTGTTTGAACCGCCCTGCAGACGCAGTATGAAAACATCTGAGTCATGAGAGAACCAACAGGACACACGGAAACTGCTCGTCGTTATCATTTAGCCACAAGCTGACCAGAGATGATCTGAAAAGTGTACAAGAGGCAACTACAATATGATGCATGTAGATGTTGTTGTTATTTTAAAGTCATACAATTAGATTTTTTAGGACTTGCATTTGTCAAACAGAAACATAAATCCAAAAGTTTTGTTCATCTGTGTCTGATTTTATTTCTTGTGGTGCCGTTTTTCTTTCATAGAGCAGCTAAACAATTAATCCAGCTTGTAAATGTATAGAAGTTAAAAACTATTTTAAATTCTAATAAACAACTATAATCATGACTATTGAACTATTCCTGGTATTTTTTTTTATTGTGGTTCAGTGTTGACTTTGGGAGTTGTGAGGCTGTTTAGACTGTGTGATTTGATTTGATATTACACAATCTCAGAGCAGAGGTGGATGATTTCTATGGCATTGTATTTTTTAAGTGACATTTTTGTCCAGATTCTGTCACAACCACCTACTTTAGTTTGACCTACGCTAAAGGCAGAATGAGAGTCCTGCTCAGTGGTGTGCACCTTGTTGAAAAGCATGCTCTAAACTGTCCTCTTGGGACGCAAAAATGTGCCTAAATTCAGTGACGCGAGAACACACTGGTGTGCCCTTTTTTTTCTTTTCGCCCCTGCCCTTCAAAAAGTCTGTGCACACCACTGGTCCTGCTCCATCACATATCCCAGAGGTTAGTTTCTCTCACATTCCACTAATATTCATAAACACAGCTCCTGAACCTTCCTCCGCCGCCACTTTCAGAGATCAATATGGTGCCAAATTCACACGGCGATTAGCCTCATGTGCAGATGTGATAATAACTAATCAGAGCTAGATAATCAGAGGAGTTGCACAACAATTCATATGTTACTCATGGAAAGTTTTACACCAGTTTCTGTGCGTCAGAATGTTCTGCAGAATGAGCGCTCACTGCGTCTGTGGAATAATGTGAATTATAAAGTAAAGTGGGTTCATTCTGCATCATGAGTACTTTTACTTTTGTTACTTTAAGTACATTTGATGCTGATACTTTTGTACTTTCACTTAAATACGTTTTGAATGCAGGAGTTTTCCTTGTAGTGGAGTAACTTCACAGTGTGGTGTTAGTACTTTTACATCAGGAAGGAATCTTCTACCTCTGGTTGTATGAACGTCATTATTTGTTTGGGTATTTTTGCTCATTAAATTCCCCCAAAAGTTATTTTGCCTTTTCCTGTTTAAGTTATCTATCAAACAGAACACTGAGACATTGTTGTGTTGCATCAACCACAGTTGCACAACACACGTCAGAAAGTGATATTAGAGATAAAGATTGAGGAAATAAATGTGTCTGTAGATGTTCAAATAATTGCATTGATTTAATCAGTCACTTAAAAAGAGAGGAAGTGAAGTTCTGATGTCAGAGCTGGTCGCTCGTCCTCCTCCTACACACTGACCAACAGTCCACTCTGTCCTCTGCAGCCTGCAAACACTGGTGACTTATATGCTTCTTCTTTTTCATTTGTGTATGATAATGCTGATATTAATTTATTTATTTTTTACAGGTTTTGAGGCTACAGCATTATGTTGTTGGCAGAAGCTGGGTGTTTGTTGACGTGTTTCATCCTGCACATATCAGGTAGGAAGGATTGCTTATCCCTCTTTACACCATGCTGAATGTGATGTGACATATGATTTTTTTTAAGGGGCATTCCATCAATTTCTCACATGAAGTTGAGTTCACTCATGAAAAGGACTCAATTGTGTGAGGCTTTACTGAGGCCCAACAATGCTGCAAATTAAACACAAAATTAGCATGATAATCCTGACTAACCATCCGAGGTCAGTGGTTTCCAGAGCAGCCAGAGCAGCTTTTAGCTGAATTTGATCTATGGGTCCAGATGACATTTCAGCCAGTCCCTGTAAACCAACACATGCACATGAAACAGATAAATAAGCTTTAAAGAGCTAATAAAATGCTAAATCATCATCAGCCAAGAGCCAAATTGTTCTACCTCATTTGCTCTTGTAATTGCATGCAACCAAAGTTTGATCAAACATGATTGGTCGATATTATTCAGACTAAAAATGGACTATAAATATATAATTAACCACAACACTATTAATCTGTTGATAGAGGTTAGTAAATAGGTGTCATGCGTGCCATGAATGTCATCAGTTTTGTAAGTACTGTATATAGTTTTAAACCAAAGAATGAAAATAGAAATTCTGACCAAATGATCGTGATGGATTAAAAGTAATTGCATTTCATGAAATCTAGATTTTTGGAGCTTGAACAATTCTAGAGACTAAAAGTCAGAAGCTCTCTGATCTGATCGTTCTTTTTTTAACTCTCAGCTGTCACGTGCAGTTATACTGATTGTCAAGTAAAATATTCGTGATCTGCAAATAGATTTGTTGAAAGAAAATTGCATGTCAGCTCTGTCAGGAGTCACACCAGCTGTTTGCAATGAATCACGCACTCAGTATTACATGAAGTGATTGGTTTTAACATCTAACATCAAATTAAATCTTCTTTTTAAAGGGATTCAGGGACATGCAGAAAGGATCTGTGCTTTAAAAGGTTCCTCAGTGGACCTGCCCTGCTCAGCTGAAGATCCTGCTTCACACATGAGATGGTACACGGTACACTGGAACGGCTCCAAGTATATTCTGAATGACTTCCCTCAAGATGAAAATCTTGTATCGTACAACATCTCTGCAGAAAGTAACTTCACTCTAACCATCAATAATGTAACAGAGAGCGATGCAAACTTTTACTGCTGCAAAGAAACAAATGACAAGGAAGAAAAGTGCAAGCAAAGTGCAGTTAAGCTCCGTGTTGCAGGTACGGCTGGTTATTAATAATTTACCTCTAATATTACCTTAACAATAATCAGGGCTTTCATCCTTTTTTATAAATCATAATTTCCTCAGACCTGCAGGTGAAGGTGCTTCCCACCACAGAGGGACAGACAGTAACACTGATGTGTAGCACCAGCTGTGCTCTGACTGAAACCCCTGCAGTCTACATCTGGTACAAGAACAGAGAGTCTCTCTATCAGGACGGGTCTCCCTGGTACCAAGAGCTGGTCAGCAGTGAGGAAGCAGTCAGATACTCCTGTGCTATCAAAGGCTACGAGGACCTCAGAGCCCCTGAAGTCTCAGTGGGTGAGTGACAACATTTATGATGCTATAAAACTGTCACTATCATCTTCTGTCTGGCTTAATATATGTCCTATATAAGTTATGGCCTTCACATGAATCTCATGCAACAATATCATGCCATATGCATGTAAACATTGATGTTAGAAATCTACAAATCTAACTACTTGGGTTCAGCTAAAAAGAAAAACTTTAAATTATAAAGCCATTAAAAAATGAAAATGTTTTTCATTGTGTCCAGATTCTGTCACATCCACCTGCTTTACTGTGACGTATGCTGAAGGAAGAATGTGTTCTGATAAGCAGACATCAGAGGGCGAGCCCTGCTCCATCACATATCCCAGAGGTTAGAGTCCGCTCACATCATACACAGATGATAATAGACCTATTTATATTGTTGATTTGATTTAATTCTAGCTTTTAAGAAGGCACACGCACACAGAGGTACAGATAATGTGAGTATAACTGGAGAATAACTTGGCATCCTCCAACAGAAGTTTATGTCCAGAAGACACCTGCAGGGAGCCATGTGAGGCTGACCTGTAACACCAGCTGTCCTCTGACTGCACGTCAACCTGCTTACAAAGGCTACAAGAACAGACATGCTGTGGAGAGTTTCTCCTGTGCCATAAAAGGCTCCGAAGATCTGCGCTCGGCTGAAGTCTGTGAGTACCAGCCAGCATAGGTTTCTGTCCGAGAAAAAGTTGAGACATGGTACAAAATAGAATAAAAAGTGAATGCAATGATTCGCAAATCCTTTGTGTCTCCATTGAATTGCATATGTTTAAGTCAAGGTATCTAATGTTTGGAATTTAATGCATTTTGTTTTTATTTTTTTATTCCCAAATTAACAGCATGTATCCAAGTCTATGTCATGGGAAAATAACCTTTAATTTTTTAAAGCATTTAAGCAGTAAGTGTTTTAATTTAATTTATGTAAACTTGCAATCAATTGAATCTATACAGTTTCAGGCAGATACCCTCTGAAATATTCCGGATTCTCAACCTGGATCCTGTTTTCCATTTTTCATTTACACACTAAAGCAACAATTAATAGCCTCCATGTAGAAAAATATCATAGTTTCCCTTTTACACCTTCAATTATATTATTTTCAGGTATCAAGGATAACAACTGCTGGAGTGTGAATTATGTCAGCAGGAGGATCTGTGCTGTGGAAGGTTCTTCAGTCAACATTTCCAGTGAATATTCTCACCCTGAAAACCAGCAGCCCAAGTCGAAGTTTTGGTATAAAATAAATAGAATGGGCAACAAAGCTGCTACAGAGAAGCTGACTGAGGCTGCAGGTCGTGTGGAGTATCACGAGCACAAAAAGAACCAACACATCCTAAATATGAAAAACCTGAAGAGAAATGACTCAGCGGAATACATATTCAGACTCATTACAAATGGAGGCGGATGGAAACAGTCGGGTTTCTCCGTAGTTTCATTGATAGTAACAGGTAAGTCTTTGATCATTTGCATTTTGAATGGAAAGATAATCAAAATAATGTTGCATCAATGTGTCCACTATGTGCAGAAAAGTGACCGCTCTAACTCTAACGCTAACCTTTCAGGGCTGAAGGTGACGTCTGCTCCTTCTGCAGTGGTGACAGAGGACCAGAGAGTCACACTGACCTGCAGTACCAGCTGTCCTCTGACC
>CAFUXE010000766.1:60450-75881 GCA_903364295.1 Serranus cabrilla | reverse complement strand
TCCTCACTTTTTTAGGTTCTGGTGGCTTTGACCTGTATGGGGGAGGTTATAAAGATTCAATGTCTGGTCTCGGGGGCTATGGGGGAGGAGGCCACATGAAGAGAGGTCTCTCGGGCTCGTCTCTGCTCTCATCTACAGGGACACACGCAGATGCAGTCATTGCCAAGATTAACCAGCGCCTGGACATGCTCACTCAGTTGGAGGGGGGGTTGAAAGGTTCTCGGGGTGACAGGTAATGCCTTCTTTCATTTTTCTGCTCCATAATGTCTTCAACAGTCAGAATTCACTTCCACACATCCATATCATAGAATTAAATTGCCCAGGTGTGTCTTTTATGTCGGAAAGGTAAATAGTATGACACCTGATTGGTTGAGAACATTATCTCTGAATGTTGCAGCATGCCTGGACAATATCCAACCAATTAGAAATTGCTTGTATTTATATTGATATGGAAAAAGGATCAGTAAATGTCATAATTCATGTTTTTGCTCCAATATTAAAAACATGCTTAAGCCTTTTAATGCTGTTGGAAATTACATATTAAACAGGCCATGTATAGTTTGGGATTCTAACATTGCCTTTCAGTAAAATAGAGCTCTTTAAATTACATGCAAAAATTAAAAACAGAGCATGCAAATGTGGTTGGAATTGTAGTTGTTATTGTTATTGTTAAAGAGTGATATAGCTCCTAAGCTTTTCTAGCCAGCTAAGGTATTTACTTGCACTTTACACTGCTCCTTGGTGAAAATAATGGATGCCTGGATTCCCATTTGAGATGAAAAGGGTGTGAGTTGCTCACAGGCTACATTGGAATGCCTCAGCGTATGCAGAAGCTTTGATTGCGTCCCATTTCGTATGTTGTGGTTGTCTGATTGAGGGAAAGACGATGTTGTGATTCCTCAAAAACCTTAGATGTCACAAAAATGCATGACCCCTTGTTGGAAGTTCCATTATAGATCCGCTTCTCTATTCGTAACAGATTGACATTCTTGCACATGAAGCCAGTCCATCTTTACCTAGCACTCCTTAAACATTGCCTGTGTCTTGCCTTTGTTTTTATTTGTTCCCACACTTTGTTTCTCTCATCCTCCATGTGACCTAACCCTGTCTTCTGGCTTTAGGTCGTGCAAGAGAGATGAGTTTACAGGTGTAGGCTTGATGTACAGTTTTGTCAAGCTCAATTGTTCATTGAAAGATGCCTGCTGTATCTGCAAAACACTATTGCCCTCTAAAAAAGCCCCAGTTTATGCCTCATGTCCTTTCGTGAGTATTTACCATAACCGAGTCACTACCCAGGATATTTCAACTCTTGCACCTGTCTCAAGACATCACAGGTTCTGATGGACCATGGTCATGTCTGTTTAAGGTTTCACAGCCGAAAAAAACTGCATTTCCCTTAATCTGCAGGACACTGTTTGACCTCCACCAGAGCACGTGGTTGGATGAGTTTCTGTAAAGTGAATGATACAAGAAAAATCATTACTATGTTATAGAAGACCACAAGCAAAGTTAACTTGTTTTGGATCATCAATTTCTGATCTAATGTGGTTTCTGAAATAAAGCTGGGAGTGACATAACAAATGGAGAAAGCGAGACCATAGAGGAGAAGGAAAAGCAGGTGGAGAAATCCAAACCTGACTGCCCTCCCTGCCTCCCTTGCTCTCTGCTGTTCTCTATCAACCCTCTCCCTCCCTCCCGCAGGTTTGACCACTACGAGTCATTCGACTCGCGCACCTCCGGTCTCACCTCCTCCCGAGATCTCTACAGATCTGGCGGCGGTAGCTATGGTTATGGCGATGGCCGTGATGACAACATGCTGTTGAGTCAGCGAGGAGGCTCGGGCTTCGGAGGGGGAATTGGGCTAGGGGGAGGAGGAGGCTTTGACAGCCCCTCCTCTTCCTATGGAGTCGCTAAAATGCGACAGAATATGAGGGACTCCTTCAGCGGTGGCCAGGGAGGAGGTTCTGGAGGTGGAGGATGGCCTGGAGCAGGCCGACGTTCCCCCAGAAGGGGTGGAGGTGCCGGGGGTCGAGGAGCTGGAGGAGGGTTTGGAAGCCGCAGGTCTGACCCCACTCCATTAGGCGGAGGTGGGCGGGGTAGTGGCAGTGGTGGCCAGTCCCACCGCGGCCACTCTCCAGGAGGTGGTAGAGGCAAGCTCCCATCCCTCCTGTCCAACCGCATGTACCCTGAGAGTGGGGGCTTCCATCAGGGTTCCACTCAAGGGCCTCACGACTTCCCTGGGAGGCATTTTGGAGGGGGCCCCCGAGCTGGCCGCCAGCGAGGCCGCAAGAGACCCCTCAACAAAGTAAGTACCTCCAGCCAAATAAGACCTCCTCAGACAATGGGCAAAATTTAAGCCCTTTCTGATTCCCTCCTTTTCTGTCCTCAGCCAACTGGCAAGTGAGCCTAAAGTGCTACTCCCTGCTATGTGCCATGCAAAGCAAATTGTCACAAAAATCTCCAACACACATTTGACATTACACTTGCCCTTCTAGCTCCACCCAGCCCGTTTTTATTTGTAGTCATAAATGCCTCATGGGACTGCCCCTTTTGTACAGTAAAGGCAAGTGACAACTCTTCCTGCCCAATTCTTTGTCTTGTTTACCTCTGGGGTGTTGAATTATTCCCCATTATGGATTTTCTTTTTCTTTTCGTTACGTTCTTTTGCCCCCGTCCACGGTAGGCTAAAGATAAGGCTAACACTATTGATGAGGAAATGCCCAAAGAATAAAGACATAATCAAGTCTTCTAATTGGCCTCAATGAGCATTAAGTCTAGACTTCATTGATGTGTTTATGATGAGTTCTGGTTTAATTAACCACTTCTTTTTTTCAGGAAGAAAATGTATTTGAGTGCATATTGATTCTGTTGACTGTAGCAGGTGAAGCCACAGCGTGAAGTCCAGAAGAAAAGAAAGCAGACACTGAGTGGAGGAGATGAACCAGAGTCAAAGATGAACAGGACAGAGAGTGCAGGGCCAGAAGATACCCATGGTACTCATACAACTATTACAAAAACATGAGTTGGTAGACATAAATTCTATGTCTATGTTAGCCTTATGACGATGTTCCCTGTTTTCATAGAGCAAGTAGAGAAAAATGGTGACGACAGTGAACCGAAGACTCCAGCTGCGGTCAGTAATCAGTCATGTGTGCCAGAATTTTTTTTTAGATCCACTTAGCTCTTAAATGTACCTTTTATTATGCTTCATCAAAAACCTCAGGTAGTAAGTGTTAAGAAAACAACAGAACCACTTGATTTGACGCACTAGCACAATAACTAAATGTAGTTGATGCAGGGCTAAGATAAACACACTGTTCTTTGTGTTCTTCTGTAAAAGCAAAAAGAAAATAAGTATTTGTCTCATTACAGGAGACAAAACCTACTACAGATGGAGATAAAGGTAAGATAAACTAAAGTTGCTCCTCTCTGATGTTTTTTTTTTTTAAATATCCTTTCATGATGCAGCTACTTGTTTTGAACTACTACCCTATCATAGAAATATTGGCATGCCTAAGGTTTGATCATTTCCTTGCTTAGCTTCACCCAAACAAGAGGAGAAGAAAGGGCCGCAGGGCAAACAGACCCCGACCCCAGGTCAGGAAAAGCACCCAAAAGCGAGGAAGAGGAGGGGCTTCCTGGAAAGGTGAGAGGACAAACTATATACCCTTGAGTCCAGAAGTGTTACCCTGCTCTCCTTTTTTTCTTATTATTTCTGAGATTATTTTTATGTTTCACTGTACATTATGATATTCATGGTTTTGCTGCAATTGCCAAGCTATGATTGTTTTAAAAATGATTGTGCATTTTTTCCAATTACTGCCATTTTTCTGTTTAGGGTGATGTTTGCCTGCTCTGTGTGCAAGTTCCGTTCTTTCTATAAGGAGGAAATGGAAACTCATCTTGACAGTCGCTTCCACAAGGACCACTTTAAGTTCCTTTCTGGCCAACTGTCCAAGCCCACTACAGACTTCCTACAGGTGACTGAGATTATATGCTTTTTGGATACATACTTTGAAAGAATGTGTTAACTGTTAATGCACTGAAATAAGAGTATATTTATGCAATATGGGAGGAACGACTTTACCAGGATCCAAATTTCCAAATAAAATCTGATTGACTAGTTTTGGACAATTTCACCAAATTAATTTTCAATTCCAGGAGAAAGACTCCTTGCTACTGCTTAAGGAGGCAAAACATCTAGTTGGAATGGTTCATACATGTCGATTTTAGGGGTCATTGTTTGTTTTTTATTTGTGCAGGAGGGTCATAAGAGCCGGTGATGAAATATCTGTTACACAGAGATTAAACTTACAAACACTTTCTGGTTTTCCTATTGTAGGAATATTTGCAGAACAAGTTCAAGAAGACAGAACAGAGGGTTGGACAGTTGGAAAACCACAGTGCTGCCATCTGCCAGGTGTACAAAGAGCAGGACCTCACCAGAGGTAAGCAGCAGCATCAAACGTAGCTTTGTGTGTGTGTGAGATGTCAGAAAGGGTGGATTTGAATTGAGTTTTCATTGCATATATTTCTCACTGTGATCCTTGTAGATCTTGGTATGGAGCACTTCATGAGGAAAGTGGAAGCTGCCCACTGTGCAGCGTGTGACCTTTTCATTCCTATGCAGCCACACCTGATACAGAAACACATCAAATCTCCTGACCACAACTACAACCGGAAGGTATGATAGATTGCCCCCCAATTATTGTTATCCTATAGAAATCTAAAAGCACCTTCTTCTGACTAGTTTGTGAGTAACAACAACAAAGCTTTTGATTTGATTATGTCTGCTATTCGGCTGCCCCGATTTGTGTCCTATATGTGATTTCTGGACTGTTTTCTCTGTGATTCAAGGGTATGATGGAGCAGTCCAAGAGAGCCAGTCTGTCAGTTGCTCGAAGCATCCTCAACCACAAACTCATTGGCAAGAAGCTGGAAAGCTACCTCAAGGTATGTACAGTGTCAAGTACCTGAGCATGAGCCGGCAATCCAAATGCATGGCATGCTCTGAGTATATTTCAGTTTCTTCTAGAGCTCCCTGCTCTGTATAAGTGTAGGGCTTTTACTTTGAAAGGTAGGAACGAAAGAAGTGAAGTTGTAAATGTGACGCCATCTTGGATAAGACTTCTGAGCCTCCATGTTATTATTTTATTGCCTTCATAAGTATAGGTGCAATAAATGACTTTATTCTGCAACACCATAAACCTGAGATCAAGAATGAAATGGTAAAAAGTCTCTGCGACGTGCATACATAGAGACTTGCTGATTTCATTTGAGCTGATTGTGAATGCAGGGCTTATGGGCACACAAATGTTCTTATGAATGTTCTTTCATTGTCAGGGGGAAAACCCATTTGCTGGTAATCAAGATGACCAGGATCCAGAGGACTCCATGGTGATGGATGTGTCTGAGTTGGAGTTAACCAGTGAGAAAGCGGACGACCAGACAGAGTCAGTACCAATAAAGGAGGAGCCTGTGTGTGAGGAGGAGACGAACCAAGAGGTGGCCGAGGGTGAAGCAGCAGCCGAAGCAGACGCAGAAGCCGAAGCCGAAGCAGAAGTAGGGATAAAGATGGAGGAGATAAAGATGGAGGAGGAGCAAGGAATGGAGGGCCAGAAGGGAGAGGAGGAGCAGGCGGAGGAGGAGCAGGGAAATCAGGAAGCTGAGGAAAATCAGGAAGAGGAGGAAGGTTTTGAAGTTGGTGAGGAGGAGGAGGAAGAGGAGGGATATGTGGTGCACGACGAGATTAACGACGAGGGATTACAGGTCGATCTTGGCGAGGAGGAGGAGGAGGAGGAAGGAGTGGAGGCAGCAGAGGGAGAGGAGGAAGACAAGAACGATGAATGACTTTTGCACCCTTTGTGTGACTTCTCAATCTTAACATCTGTCCGGACCAGTCAATGACCCCCACGGCCACATTCAACCAAATCATTGCCAGGCATGTTAAGAAATGCACATACCTGCTCCCACCATTTTTCACTGTCTAATGACTCTGAGCTTGTATAATTTTATTTTTTATTAAAGGAATAACTTCACATCTTTGGAAATACTTTTTTTTTTTTTCAACCACTGGATGATTAGAAAAATAATAACGCTACCTAACTGTGTTATGTATGCCTACGAACTCTCTTTTGAGGTGTTAATAGAGTATTTCCAGGAATGTCAAAAGTATTCCTATTAATACTTTTCATTGTGCCTTTTCTTTAAAGTACTTTTAATTTAGGTTAATTTGTTTATAATTGTTTAAGAAAAATTCAGAGTATTGTAAGGTTAAGAGATATTGTGTACTCTTTTCTCATCAGAGTTAATGTCACAGCCTTTTGTCCATGCCAGTATTGATGATGGTGAAGAGATGATTTTCCAAGCATTTGGTGAAATCTCAGACTTTTTATTCTACGGCTGGGTTGTGAGGTAATAGAGGGGACTGTCTGTTGAACAAGTGTGTAATATTTAGAATGGATATCAGTCATGTAACAAAGTCTTGTTTCCCTCTGAGTAAGAAATAAACTTGTTGAATAAATCATTGTTTCCCTGTTTTGTTGTAAAGAATATGATAACATACTATTTGCTTGATTAAAATCAATGTAAGAGGAGTTGAAACTTGAAGCAATGTCACATGTATGATGGCATCTATTTACATAAAAAGGTGAACAGTTGGTGGCAGTTGTTACTTTACATTCATATAGCTGTAATTCACAACAGCTTCCTTAGGAGTTAACATTGTTCTTCACCACAAGGCGGCGTACTAATCCTAGCCCCAAAATCCATCATATTTTGAATATCACGGTGGGAAAATTTTGATGTGATTTCGTTCTAGAAATGACTCATATCGATCCACCAACTGATATTGTTTTCTCTAATATTTCAAGGGAGATTTGACATTTGCCTCACAAATACCTCACTTTTCATAAGCCACAGAAGGTGTCCATTAAACTTACACACATTTGTTTTTTATTACTTTCTGCACAGCACTCTGAATCTCCACATAAAAAATTGTGCCATTACTTTTTTGTAGTTTAAACTGATCATTTATTTTATTTGCAGAATATTTTGCATTGTTTGGGTTTATACATTGTTTTATACAGGCATGAATCAACCATAAACGTGAAGTTGGTTTTATAAACATAAATGTAAATTCACCTAAAAAAAAATAGAAGGGCCTATTTTTCCTGTTTTTTATATAAAGCATGTGAGCAATGATTGAATGATTGAAATAATATGTTGGGGGGGAGTCATATATTAATCATCTGTTTGTTTGTTTTACTTGCTTGACTATCTTTATATTGACATACTTATTTTTACATCCTATTTGATCTATTCTTGTATCTACTGGTACTGTGATGTTCAGGGGATGGTTCATGGTTGCACTCAATAAAGAGTTATTCAAGTGAGAAATTAATAAATAAGTTGCAACGCACCGCATGCACTTATTTAACAAAAAGCAATATTACTAATGCGTGCCTTTTTTTTATTTCGCTTATATACATTATAAACATCTTTATTTAAATAAATGTATCAAAGACATAATTTGTATGATGAACGCTTACCTGCTTTATCGCTGAAATTATTACGAGGTATTGCGTGATGTTGCCCGTGGGAGGAGGTGGAGCTGCGGGTGACATTTCGTTCTGACAACCTTTAGTCCCGCCCCCCGTGCGTCTGACGTCATCGACGTTGAACGGGACTGTTTGTTCTGGATTTGGGGCGAGGAAGGTCTGCGAGCGCTGACAACCGACTGAATAAGGTAAAAAATACCATTTTATGCCTCTCTGTAGATGACATTGGTATATCAAACGAAAGCCTACAACACAGGGGATCCGGTAAAACGTTTATAACAGGCATCGGAGGCGTATTTCGCGCGCTGTCAGTGTGCGCTTCGGCAAGCGGAGCATGAGCTGTCTTCGCAGGCCTTGCACCGGTTTCGGACACACGAGATAGATGATTTTTTCTGTCCTTTAAGTTCGCGCGATTTGGTGTTTTTGTGCATATTCTGTGTGTTGTCTTCCTTTTCTTTAAACTCGTGTTGAGGTCGTTTTCGTGGCGTTGGGCACACCGCGCTGTCAGTGTGCACGTTAGCTGCAGGTCGGCGTTATGCTAACCTGTTAGCTGCTATGCTGTTTGTTTGTAGCCCCGTAGGCCGTATTCGTGACATAAGTTACGTCCTCTCGGCAGCGTAGTTTACGCGCGATGGCGCAGGAGCTCATGTGAAGTGCGACGTAACGTCATTTCGAGAATATCAGTCCGGTCCAAGTTGTATTCTGAAAGGCCGTTTACGTGCGGAGCTGTCAGTTGCTCAGTGGACATGGCGATTCACTGACAATGCAAGGTTAGCAAGGCGAAGGGGTAGAACAAAGTTGATTTTTTAAAAAGAATTTCTGTCTCTGTGTGCACTGTTGGGGTGTTAAGCAGCATAATTTATGACACTCGGCTTCGTAAGCTTCTTTGCTTTTCTCAGGTAACGTTACCGGTAGCATGAAGAATCTAGCTAACGGTACGTGATACGAAATAGTAGCAAAATGGCTGATAAATGTTGTATAATATTCAATTGACGCGACTAAGTGCGTTTATTCGCTTTACTTCACAGATATTTCGTCTTTTTATTCAAATTAGCTGCGACGATGCTAACGCTGTATTATGTGGATGCAATTGAATCTTCTCGAAATTCTCAGTATATGATTTTAAAACCCTAAAGCATCAGCCACAGTTTTTTACATGTATAATATAATAGCCCTATTTAGAATTGCTATTAACATGCATTTATGGTAGAATAGATTTGCACCGCAGTTTTAAAAGAGCATGAATTACAGTATTGGACATAGTGTTCTAAGAAATTTGTTCCCACAGACCACAGTTTGTTGCATAGTCCGTTAAGGATGGCTAATCTACATTCTTGTGGTATAGATTAATGTCTGGACTCTTGTTGACAACGTCAATTACTTATCTGGTGTTGCTCTGTTTGTTTTGGTTTCATTTTGGAAAGAGACTGAGCCCTAACAGTATGCAGTGGAAAGTCTCTTTAACAGCTTCTGATATAGACCTGTAGAAGAAGGGCATTTTTCTTAATATAAATATAGAATATGTATTATTTTGATATTTAATATAGAAATATATAGTCTCTTAATATTAAAGATGTAGGTCTTTGGTCGAAGATATTCAGCAGTCTTTTAGGCGGGAATATGTAATGTAACAAAAGACTGAAAACAAAGTATTGTCTGTGTTTGCCTTTGGCCAGATTTGTCTCTAAGAGATACCAAAAAGGACCTTCGACCACCTTCACGTAGATGATTAGGTTCAGTGTATTCATCAATAAAACCATGGGAATTGTAGAAAACACATCCTTGTCAGCTAAGTATTTAGCTTAGTGAGTCACTGAAATCTAAATCAACACTATAAGATGAACTTTAACAGAAAAACATTATATTATAAACAATAATATTCTCACGAAGCTCATTGTTCGGTCTTTTAATTTCGAGTAACAACTTCTCACAGATCAGCAGAATCCAAAACAAACTTCTGTTGCTTGCAAAGAAGAGGCTGTCTTGGCTGAAAAAAATGGGGATTGTTTGTATTGTTTAAGTCTCAGTTCATCTTGATAGTTCCAGTTAGAGAGAGGACATTCACAGGAAAGATTTGCAATCATTTCCTAATTCTCTGTGGGTGGTTCTTTTTAAACGTTGCACAGGAGAAATACAGGAGTAAGGTGCAGCCCTAAATAGACTGGTTAGAAAAAGAGGTGCAGGTGAGAGCCAACCACCGGCAAATTTCCAACATGTCAAGGAAGGAATGCAACTCTTGTTTGTGCCATTCCTGTTGTGTTGAAATAGTATTTGCTCTTTCCCTCTGCCTAAGATGCACCATGACCCAGTGTTTACCTTGTAGTGTTTTGATGTCAGTTTGAAATGATCTAATCAGCTGTAATCAGACACACCTCTCTTTTTTCATACCTTTTTCTCTCAGGTGTGACACTCTGCCCTCTATCTGTGTGTTGTGGTTTCCTTGCCCCCACACGTGTCACTGACAGATCTCCGGTGTTACCTCAGGAAATCGCCGCCGCATCAGCTGAGATATGGTCACACAATTGGATTAGATCACAGCTGCATAGCAACAAAACATGTGAGTCTCCAAAAAATACATTTCTTTTAATATTTGAATGTATCATAAATTACTATTTGGGTTACTGTCTTTCCACACGTATCAGCCTCAGTTTCTAAAGTAAAAATCATTGTTGTTCTGATCATTATTGCTTTGCATCTGCTTACCAAAGAAGGTAACAATCTGCCAATGCTCGCCATTATATCTGAATACTGCGTAGATGCACTGACCACGTTATCATGCATAATGTATTTATTTTCATTTTTGATGGATTTTGTTGGTCAATATCTGGTTTCTAATTGGAAATGTATCCATATATTGCACTATTTCAGTATTACTACTGTATGTACTAATGGCTTTACTGCTGCAAGTAACCAGCCGCCCCTTTTGTAAATAAATCAAAGCATTTATTCAGCACTATAATTGCATGTCAGGTGTATTTGAGTAGTAAAGTGTCTACAACCCAGACACACAGACAACCCTGCCTTCTGTCCAGTCCAGTGTTTACACTGGATTTTAAACTAAGATTTCAATCCATGAGTGAAATTCCATAAAAAAACAAAAACACTAAGCATAAAGAAACATCATTTATTCATTGTTGCCAACTCTCTTCCAGTGAAAGCAGCTAGCACTAGCTCATAAGTCAATAAAATTACCCCATGAACTAATTTGCACATTGATGTCATCACTGCGTATCATTTGTATAAAGGTCAGTGTTGCTGCCTGTTGCCTGTGAACAGAGCAGAGGGAGAGAGGGAGACCCTGTGTTTCTGGCAGAATGGGAGTGAATAACATTGTAATGTATTTTTTGTTTTTTCCTTGATGGTCGCCAGTTGCTTTTTAGAAAAAGAGTTGGAAAAGTTGCTTTATATACACAACAATTCTACACAACACAGGCCTTAATTTCTTAAGAAATGTATATGCAACAGTATTAATCGTCACCGCAGACCCCTGGTGCATAGACGAGTGCAGTGCACCATCCCCTCTGGGAGAGAAAGTGCAGCTTTTTCCACTGCTACTTCTTTTCAACCAAAGCAGTTTAGGAACCGGTTAGGAGCCGGAGCCTAATTTTGAACCAGTTCTTTGCTTTTCAAATGCCAAAGAACCGGCTCTCAGCCAGGAAAACTGGAAAACTTTTTGCTGGTCTTGAACCAAGAACCACTTACGTCAGGGGCTTAGGCCGATGAAATATATATTATTCCCTTTTTTTTATTTATTTGAAATGCAATGTTACTGATATGGGCTAGCGTTAGTGGGCTAGCGTTAGCTTCCAACAAAGTCCAACATTAACATCTTACGTTCAGTGTTATTAAGAACGTAATCGCCGTCCATAGCGATCAAGTGAGCTGCACAAATGTGTTATACTGTGGTGTTTGGATGCCAGTGTTGTTTGTAAAGAGACGATGGAGTCTGCCGATGTTGTTCTTATACTTGCCGAGAGAGCGGAGACGTATACTGTGACGTAATGACGCAGCTCTCGAGCCTGTGGAAAAGCAAACAGGTTCAGAGCTCGTTCGCATGTTCAACCAACTGAGAACCAGCACGAGCACCGGCTCAGAAACAGCCCTGCAACTGCTTTGGTTTAACGGGGTATGAGAAAATGAATTGACAATGGTCAGCCAGAGAAAAAAGAAAGATCCCACGAGGGGTCCTCTCCCACTGTGGGGACATCCCTTACCAGCCAAGTTGAATCCCTCTTGCAGACTGCGTGGACTGCCACCCAATGAGTCGTGTAAAAATATTCCGTATGAAACTGTTCCATTTGCACAATGCTTCGCCATTGCTTAAACTATATATCATCCAATCCTACAGTGTGTTTTTCTTCTTACCTACCTTGCCAAGTTATCTCCCTCTCACACACCGATACCATTGTAGCGGAAGTTTTCAAGCAGCACGCAGACACTGTGGGCTGTCAGTGAGATACAGAGTGAAGAAAACTGCTTGATATTGGGTTGATGTGACAGTGTGTTGGTTTCAGATTTGATGAGTAATAACAAGGCCGACTGCGGCTCGTATCTTGAGAAAGTCGAGTCAGAGGTAGCAGTAATGGTTTCGGTAGTGACAGCAGTGATGATGATGCTTTTGCTGTTCGTCCTTCCAGAGAGTCGGGTGAAGTGTGTAATGGCCTGAGAGGGGTCGCCCGGTCCCACCTGCCCCTGCCAGGTCCTATCTGCTCAAACTGTCTGCTCAGTCACTGCAACCCACCTCAGCGATGGGAGACGGACTGGAGGCTGGCAGCAGCCAGAACCCTCCCTCTGCCCCACCACCCCTCGCCTTCAACGCTCCACCCCCTGACGCATTGAACCCCAGCAGACCCAAACGACAGACCAACCAGCTGCAGGTACGGAGACCTCAGTTTGTCTTTATGATTGTAAACTTTGTCTGTTTTTTGGATCTACATTTTGAGTTTTGGTGTGATTTTGCTCTTTTTCAGTACCTGCTTAAAGAGGTATTGAAGACATTGTGGAAACACCACTTTGGATGGCCCTTCCACGCTCCTGTAGATGCCATCAAACTCGGTTTACCTGTGAGTCACCTGTTTGTCTGCCTGTAATCAAAGACCAAAACACTGTCCCCAACAGCATCAAAATCGTTGCATTATTCAGTTTTTAATTGATTCTCTAGAAAAAGAAGCAAGTCTTTCTCGGAGGTGCTTCCTCAGTTGGCACATTGAACAAGCTGACTTGAGTTCTTCACTGGATAAAATACTTCTGTGGAAACACTTAAAAAACAGAAGTACCCACAGTATCTCCAATCAGTCTATTTCTTTTTTAATACTTTGGATTCCAATTATTGAATACTAGAAATGTGGAAGTTCATACTCTATTTGATACCATATCAGAAACAAAAACAACACATAGATCTTGCTTCATTCTTCCTTTCTGCCAGAGATGGTGTGAAATACGTGGATGACGATGAACTTTGGCAGTCATCCAGAACAGGACTTAAGCTACATCTGTGACTCCTGTTCTGTTTCTTTCTTCTTAATCACCACAGTTTGTTGTCATTGTCTCTGGCAGTCAGGAAGAATTCATTGAGCCGTAGTTTCATCTGTAACCCTTGTTTTGCTCTCAGTTTCCCTCCTCTCCTTTTTCCTCCTTTTTCGTTTCATCCGGTGTGGAGCAGAGAGAAAGGTGCAGTGGTGACTCATGAGTCTGCTTACTTGTTGCGCTTGCTACCAATATAAGCTGCTCTGTTTCAACCACGTCAGGCTAAAAAAATAAAAAAGAAAAGAAAAACAAGTACCTTCACATTTTCAAAATTTAGACATGGACTTGGGACTAAAGCATCCGTTCTTGTGACATCCCTGTTAACAGCAGAATAGCTGCTCATCCTGGGACTTTTCAGAAGAAGAAAGTCAAATAACATGCAGAACACTCCTCAATGCAAAGCAGCACTTCAGACTCACTTGAAAGGATATTTGAATCATTTACACTTTCATGTTTAACAAATCCTGTGAAAAGAGGACTTGACTTAAATGAACCCATGTTCATCACAATGAACAAACATCAGCCAGTATCGCCTTTGTTGTCTTGGCTACACAGACACAAGTTACATGGTTGATGTTGATCCTCTTATGGGATTTCTTGATAACAAGAAAGATTTATCACCGGACTTTAAAGTGCCAGGCTATGTGCTTCTAATGTGGCACATTTGAACTATTTTTAACGAATGAAATAAAATGCATTGTGTCTTTCCTTTTGTCCAGACGAGTTACTTATCTACCTGCTCTCCTTCTCCCTTTCTAAGGACTACTACAAGATCATCAAGACCCCTATGGACATGGGCACGATAAAGAAACGCCTGGAGAACAACTACTACTGGAACGCCCAGGAGTGTATCCAAGACTTCAACACAATGTTCACAAACTGCTACATCTACAACAAGGTCAGCTGCTGGACACTTCATGTTTCTAGTTTTCCTGATCTGGAAGTTCACATGACTAATGATTGTGGTAAAATTGTGTGTCCAGCCTGGGGACGATATCGTCCTAATGGCGGAGGCCTTGGAAAAGATCTTTCTCCACAAGATCACAGAGATGCCGCAGGAGGAGAAGGAGATCGCTGTGGTCGCCAAAGGACGCCGAGGGGGCAGGCGGGAGCCAGGTACTGGTTTTGTTGGCTCAGAAGCCTTCTTACAGTAGCAGAGATGTTATGACAGGTTGTGTTTGTGACAATTTAATTGAACTAACCAAACCAGCCAGTCTTGTATGGACAGTTCCTGTGTTGTCTGTACTGGTTTAGCTTCTTCTTCGGCTACACCTAGCATGAAATATGTATTGTTTAATCAAATCTTGTTTGAGACTTTAGACTTGTTGTTCTAGTTGCTGTCTTTTCTTTTTTTATCCCTAACTTCAGCTTTGTTTATATTCTTCCTTCCAGGTCTGATCACCAAGTCAGACTCAGGCCAAGACTCCTCGTCCCCCTCCACCACCCCTCACACACGGGGCTTCTCATCCCCTTCAACCACCCCGCAGACCCGCGCCGCACCCACACCTCAAGGCCCCCCCGCCCTGTCTCTGGCCCAGCCTCAGCCTCCACCTCCTCGCGTGCCTCCTACACCCACCTCCCACGCACCCCATCTGGGACCTCCATACCCCCTGTCGACACCTGACGTCCTGGCCCAGGGCATGACCTCTGTACCGCCTCCGGCCCCGACACACCCAGGCCTCCATCCCGCCCCGATGCTGCAGAGCTCCCCCGCCCTCATCAAGGTTAGGAGTCATCAGCAGCTTATTAATGAATGAATTAATCACAAGCTGACTTGATGTCATTTTCTAACCTCTCGTCTCTGATGCTCCAACAGCAAAGAAAGAGCCAGAAGAGGAAAGCAGACACCACCACCCCCACAGCCAACGACCAGCTCAGTGAATCATCTCCCGTCTCCGCCGACACCCGGCTGCGGCGAGAGAGCAGTCGGCCATCGAAGACACCCAAAAAGGAGACGTCGCAGCCGGACTCCCAGCATCACCCGGGGGTCGTTTTGGAGACGGTGGGGACGGCTTCACAGAAGCGTCAGGACCAGTTGCGTTTCTGCGCACGCCTCGTCCGAGACATGCTGTCCAAGAAACATGTAGCATACGCCTGGCCCTTCTACAAGCCCGTCGATGTGAGAGCTCTCGGCCTCCACGACTACCATGACATCATCAAGCACCCCATGGATCTCAGTACAATCAAGGTGATTTATTGGGATTGGTGGCCAGCATATAATGGCTGTTTTTTTTATAGATGGCAAAGTATGTTTTTAATACATTACATGTCAATTATATGATTTTTATCTCCATTTTTTATTCATTTAACTTGTTAAAAACTAAGGTCAAATGCAGTAAAAAAAAA
>CAFUXE010000766.1:46605-60418 GCA_903364295.1 Serranus cabrilla | reverse complement strand
AGGGGGAAATTCTTGAAGACTTTCTCTTGAGGATGGCCAAAGTTGTCTGATTAGCAACCTTTTTTTTTGTTATTTTTCTCTCTTGCACACTCTCTACTTCTCCTGTTTACTGATGGATTAGCCTGCAGCAACACATTACACTACTGTCATCTGATGAAAGTACGTTACTGCAGCCTTGTTTATTTGCTCTAAACCGGTTGATGGAAACGTCCCTAATTCACAGTTTTTTTTATGTGACAACATTTTGCTTCAAAATTCACATCAACCTCACTGAAACCACAGCCAGTGGTAAAGGAAATGAAAGGTCTGTTGTTCATTAGGATTTGGTTTATCTCAAGGATCGTCTCCAAAGTGTGCAAAAAAAAAAAAATTCAAACCATGTTCACTACATGTCCTCTTATCACATTTGGTCTTATAGATGCATGTTTTATTTATGGTTGGTACAAAGAAGATATTCATGTTGAAATATCCTAAATTTCCTCAGCAACACAAGGTTTGTTATTAAAGAAACTGTGTAGGTTTTGACTGTGGCACTGCATTTGTTTGTCTCCTTCAGAAAAAGCTGGACAACCGGCAGTACAGAGACGCTCAAGAATTCGCAGCAGACGTCCGGTTGATGTTTTCCAACTGTTACAAGTACAATCCTCCAGACCATGATGTGGTTGGCATGGCGCGCAATTTACAGGTAATCAACGAGTCATACTATATATTTATATATATGTAGTAGCCAGATGAATCTACAAGGGGCCAAGAAGAAACGCGACCTGCGGGCCGCCTGTTTCTCCCACTCTGTGCATTGTTTATTAGGGGTGTAACGGTACACAGAAGTCTGATACAGCAGGAAAATAAATAAATAATGGACAAAGATCTGTTTCTTTTCCTTGTATTTTGAACAGACAGTAGAGCAAGTGTCAAACAGACAATCCTGCTGCTGTGGACTGAATTCATATTTTGCCCACTTGCAGCTTTGAGTGCAATTTTTGAGGAAGTAGTTTGTTCCAATTGTTTGCATACTGCATGCAACAGTCTGTATTTTGTAAGAGCAGCTGCAGAATTGACTAAAAGTGAAACAAAAATGATGCAGAAAACGTACCGTGTATACTGAACCGTTACACCCCCATTAAATACAGGAAAATACAGCACAAACGATATTCTGAAGTAATAATGACCTTAAAACTGTTAATCTTGTATTTGGATGTAATGTTCAGGCCCTACATGGCACTGTTACCTGGTTATTACATTTGTTTTGTGGCTCAGTTAGAGTTGACAGTTTCTCTCTTCTTCCTTCATCCTAACAGGACGTGTTTGAGATGCGTTTTGCCAAAATGCCTGATGAGCCAGAGGAGCCCGCCCCTGTTCCCACCCCGTCGTCGGCCCTCCACCCTGCCCCCTCCACTCGACAAGCCCCGCCTCCTCCCGTTGTCTCGGAAGACGACAGCTCCAGCTCCTCCGAATCGGAGTCCTCGGGAGGAGACTCGGAGCACGAAAGGCAACATCGATTGGCTGAGTTACAGGAACAGGTTAGAGGATGGAAAATGAAGGGGGAGGGAGGCTTATGAGACACAACAGGTGGGTGGGCCACGCAGAACAGCTTTACCGAACGTGGGTGAATGCTGAGACACGGAGAAGCACATGTGCAGGACGCTAGCTTTTCGTCTCCTAACGCCACCACTGTGTGTGTCTGTGTCCTCTAGCTTAAAGCTGTCCACGAGCAGCTGGCAGCACTCTCCCAGCCCCCAGCCAGCAAGCCCAAGAAGAAAGAGAAGGACAAGAAGGAGAAGAAGAAAGAAAAGCACAAGAAGAAGATGGGAGCAGAGGAACCTGTGGAGAACCCGCCGCCTGTGATGATTCAGACTTCTAAGAAAAACAAGAGCAGCAAGGAGCCGATCATCGTAAAGAAGGAAAGGAAAAAGGCCGGGTAGGTGTTCCAGAGATAAGAGAAGTGTTGTTGTAGCTGTGTGAACTCGAGCTAATCTAATTATCTGTCATCACAGTAAGAAAGAAGGAGTTAAAAACAGTCGCCCAGTGGTGCCCCCTCAGCCTGGGCCGACCCCTCTCGTGCCCTCCGCCTCTCTGGAAGCAGAAGATGAAATGGGTGTGTATACGAGACATACTGTACGTGGAGCATTTTTTAAGTGTTTGTGTCTCTAAAAATGGTCGTCACCCTGTGAACATGCTTTCCTCCGCAGATGTATTCGGGGGCGTGTCCGCCGACAGGTGCAAGCCGATGTCGTACGAGGAGAAACGCCAGCTGAGCCTCGACATCAACAAGCTGCCCGGCGACAAACTGGGCCGAGTCGTGCACATAATCCAAACGCGGGAACCTTCGCTGAAGAACTCCAACCCGGACGAGATCGAGATCGACTTCGAGACACTGAAGCCCTCCACGCTGAGAGAGCTGGAGAAATACGTTTCCAGCTGCCTCAAGAAGAAGAAAAAGCCGTCAGGTGGGCTGTTTGTACATCCTGTTACACATCATATACTGCAGCTGTTACAGCTTCCCAGATTAGCCTGGTTTCTTTTTCCCAGTGACTAAATGTCTTGTGTTTGCTCAGGTGAGACAGAAGCTGTTTGTGAATGTTGTCTGTGTTTTGTTGCAGTAGAGAAGCCTCTGGAAATGACAAATGTGACAAAGATGAAGACAGGATCCTCATCTTCAGGCAGCAGCGACTCCTCTGACAGTGAAGACTCTGAGAATGGTAACATACACGCACAACATGGTCGTCTTTGTTTGAGAAACAGTAGCTGTGATTCTTCAGAATATCCTCATTTTTCCTCTGTATGATTTATTTTCCTACCAGGGCTGGTTCCCAAGCTGCAGAAGAAGACCTTGACTAACAAAGACACCAAGAGGCCGCACCACATGTCCGTCAGCATCGGGGCGGGTCCAGTCGCTCCTCAGCCTCAGATTCAGATTCAGATTCAGCCTCAAGTGGTCCAGTCCAAGCCACCGTTCGTCCCCCCTCCCCCGGTCCAGTCTCTGGACTCCACACATCTGATGGCCTCTGGATTTGATCCTCTGGCTCAGTTCATGAACCCTCACCTGACGCAGAGCAACGCGGAGCCCAATCCAACCATTACTACTGCCGGCGCCGCCGTCGTGCCTGGCCTCCTCAATGCAAACGCACCCACTGGCCAGACGCCGACTGAGACGCACCCTTTCCTCAACCACCCCATCATCCCCTCACCAGGTCTGTACGCCTCAGTTGCTTTTGTTCATTTCAGAAATGGCCATGAATGTGACTGTATTTATGCATTTTACGGTTTAATATTTACATAATGATACATAATTAATATTTTCAGTATTTATTCATCTCTGGACTTTCTATTTCTGATAATTAGTTACATTTTTAATTATGAAAATGTTGAAAAATAAAGAAAAAACACAATTTCACACGATTTCGCTTGTTTTTCCAACCAGCAGCCCAATAGCAAATTTTATTTAAAAATGAATTTATACAACCTTTGATTTTTAACAGATAAAAGGAGCTAATCCTCACATCTGAAATGCTAAAAGGAGCAAATATTTGGCATTTTGTGTTTGATAATTAACTTAGGATGCTCCGATCAGGATTTCTGGGACCGTTAGCTGGAAGCAGTATCAGCCAATACCAATCACTGCTCACAAAGTGCATTTGAAACCTCCTTTTATTAATTATTAATTATTAATGACTAAATAGAAATCTGCATCTCTCCTCCATCATCCAATATTGTTGCCATTTATTACTGTCCATTCTGATGAAGAAAAAGTAAATGAATAATGAGAAAATGTTCAAAACAAATAAAATGAAATAAATTATTGTGTGTAACAACTTAACAATTTAGGTTAAATATTATTTAAAGAAACATTCCAAATAATCACAATTAAATTAATCTATTCTGGGGCAAATGTGTCTTTCTTTATCTGTCCACTACTACTAATAGAAGCATTAGTCTAATTTGTGGCTCTGCCCTTAAATGAGAGCGCTGTTTGATTAATATTTTATTCTATTACGAGAAACATTTTTTTTATTTTTTAAAACATTTTTTTTTTCAAAAAATGTAAAATACTCACCTTTCCTGTCCCTCTCTCCTCGTTTCGTTTGCAGCGATCCACAATGCTCTTCCTCAGCAGCCATCAAGACCGAGCAACCGAGCAGCGCCGCTTCCTCCTAAACCCCCTCAGCCTCCCCCGTCCGCGCTCCCCTCCCTGCCTCCGTCCCCCTCGCCCCAGCTTCAGCCCTCGCTTCCCCTCAGTCTCCCCCAGCCCGTCCCGCGGCCCCGCGTCCCTTCACCCCCATCGCACGGCATCCTGGGCACCCTGTCGGCGCAGCCTCCCCAAGCGCTGCTGGAGGACGACGAAGAGCCGACGCCCGCCAGTTCTCAGACCCCGCCCCTCAGTCAAGTTCACAACTTCCTGCAGTCGCTCCAGGCTCGACCCGCCCCCCCGCCGCAGCCGCTACACCCACACACACACTCGCCTGCGCAGGCCGCCCCTCAGCTGATGCCGCAGATGCACACGCAGGCTGTGGCGGCGGCCAACCCCGCTCTGACGCAGAGACACAGCTCGGGCCACGCCCACATGCGCCAGCCTTTCCCACATACACACACGGCGGCGGCGGCGGCGGCGCAGCAGCAGAAGGGGGTGGCCCTGCAGCAGAAGGTGCAGCAGATGCAGCAACATCAGCAGCAGCCGTCACCACGCAGCAAACCAGAGCCGTTCTCCACAGGTAAGATTAACACCTGACACGGTTACCCAATCAGAGGGCCCGCATCCCCCCAAGGTGATCACTGGGAAAACACAGATGCTTCTTTATTTTTTCTCTCACTGTCTTCCTGACTAAGTGAAATCTGAAAGTTTGGAAAAACATGCTCCTTTAAAAGAAGCTTATTTTTCAGCATATTTGGTGTTTTATCGACACATGTAACCAAAAATACTTTAATATCTGAAATGCAGCAATCCTGTTTCTCATATTTGTTTGAAAAGGGAAAGTAACAGTTGTTTTCACACTAACATGTTCATAATACCACATAATGAATTAAACGCGGCATTATAAAGCTATTTTGAAGAAAAACAAAATAGTATGCGGAAGGAAAATTATTTATTTGTCTTTCTATTTATCCTTGTTTATCTTAAGTGAAAATAAAACCAGGTTTAATTTCTTGTGTCATACCTACATCTGGCCATGATGTGGAGCAAACGTCCTCGTAAAGTTCAGAGAGGCGGGACTTGTGACCAGTGGATGCAGCTTAAACTCTGTTGTTGCTAATCAGATACTGCAGATACTCTGCAGTGCTAAATGGTTCTTCAAAATAAAAGCCCTACCCTTATCATGATATGTTTGTTTGTTTTCATACAGAGATTTGATTGCTTCTTACAGAATTTGCCAAAACACATCGTGGATTCGGATGCACATATAAAGTTTAATTTTGCATTGATTAAATTCAGGAATGTTCAATATTCCTTGTCTTGTTTTTCTAGGCTGCCTGCGTGAGAGCCCGTCTCCACTGATGATGCATTCTCCTCAGATGCCTCAGTTCCATCCAATGGGACAGCAGTCACCACCACAGACCAAGAAACATGTGAGTGAGCCATATATTTTATTATTATGTGTATGTATGGGCCAAATACCACACCAACAGCAACAACAATCACTTTCAGGTGGATTTACATCACTTATATAGAGGTGAAATTGGCAACTTATTTATTTTTGTTGTCATTTTCAGCCGTAACTGTAACGTTAAAATATACAAGTTAAAACCATACCAGTTGAAAAAACTTTTGGTTTTAGGTTGTAGTTTTAATTTTCTTGATACCTTAATTTTCTTGATGAGCCACAGACCGAACATTAGTGTTGCTATTAATGAGATATGAAGGTATTCGAGATGCATTTTAGGGATTTTCTACCTGGATCTTAATGTAAACAAACACTGTGAAACCTGCTGTGCCTCATTTACATTGGTGTGTGCTGTGAGGTAGATAAAGATTAAAGACACGCAGGTTGTTAGAAGGAAACGTGACAAACATGATGTTTTTGACTGTATATGAATGAACCGTGTGTCTGCCTGCAGGAGCAGAGGTCCAACCTGGTGGCGGTCAAAGAAGAGAAGCCTTCCCACTCGCCGGTCCTGCCGCCCTCGCCCTTCAGCCCTGCCATGCGTCAAGACTCACACAAACACGACAACAAACATAGTGAGTACCACAGTATATTATATCTACTCTATAATGCATCATGTGTGAGGCAAAGAATGCAAAAGTTATGTACAAAGATTTTGAGTGCTTCCTACAGCCACTTTATGTCCCCATAGTCTGATCATTTGAGTTGCATATGTGTATTTAATCCCCAGTTATTCCTCCTGCAGGGTTAGACCTGAAGCCATTGGATGGTTCTCGCCCTGGTTCCCGCCTCCCAGACTCCCCAGCACCACCCTGCTCCCAGCAAGAGAACAAAATCAAGCAGGAGCCCAAAACTCCTATTGCTCCCAAGAAGACACAGGTGTGTATGTGTGTGTGAGATGAGAAGATAATGTGTTTAGCTGGAACATTACTGCGCTTCTCTTCTGGTTGCTCTGTCCTTATACTCACTCTGACGTCCTCGTCTTCTCCCAGGATGTGAAGTTAAAGAACATGGGCTCCTGGGCCAGCCTGGCTCAGAGGTCCCAGTCCACGCCGGCCTCCTCCGTGCGCTCCTCCAGCGACAGCTTCGAACAGTTCAGACGGGCGGCCAGAGAGAAGGAGGAGAGAGAGAGACAGCTGAAGGCTCAGGCCGAACAGGCCCGGAGGGAGCAGGAGAAGCTACGGTAGGTGGAGGAGTGGAAGTTACAGGAAACCAACACGGGACAGTAAGAGCCCACAGCTCTATAAAGAAATAAAGTTTCAGCCTTAATAAAACTTAATAAAAAACAGTAAGTAGCAGTGAATGATGATGTTGTGTCAGGCCGCCACAAAGAAATCGATGTATGGAAACTAAAACTTAAAAAATCTGTATGTGAAAACTCTCAACAAACCCTCAGATAAATCTCACATCGGCTGGGTATAATTATCATCAAAGTAATTAGCAAATATCAAAGGTTACTAGCTAGAATTAAAGCTACAGCTGGTAACCTTTGTTTTTCTGCAGTCAGTCACGTTGATGCCTGCTGGTGAACTGCAACCAAACTGAAACCAGGCAGCTCTGATCAAATATGAATCAAGATTCAGGATTCTGATCATTTTCAGGAACATATTTTAACATAATGTTTATCTGTACAGTGAGAGAGTTTGTAACCCGGCTGATATTTAAAAAGTCGAGCAAACGTCCTCAGCAGAGAGCTGCAGGAGGTTTAACAGACCCATCTGACTGTTATTTTTCTAATTAGCAACCGTGACGACGACGACACCGTGGAGCAGGCTCGTCGAGCACAAGACGACGCCCGCCGCCGCCAGGAGCAACAGTCCCCGCTTGCTCCCACGCCTCCTGCTTCCACCCCGCCCACTCACTCCCCGCAGGCTCCGCCCCCGCAGCCACCGGCCCCGCCCACGCCCTCCTCAGCTTCACAGAACGCTATCGACCAGCGGGAGATGGCACGCCGCCGCGAGCAGGAGCGGCGCAGGAGAGAGGCGGTACGAGTAAAGCAATTTAAAAAAGAAATGCAACTTTTTTTTTCTTTTAGGACGGTATTAAATGCTTCTTTTCTTCTGCAGATGGCCGACACCATCGACATCAACTTCCAGAGCGACCTGATGGCCATTTTTGAAGAGAATTTGTTCTGAGATGAAAAAAAGCAGATGACGGGAGTGAGAGAAGGACCTATAGACACACATAAGCAATTTCACAAACGTGCATATAACCCACAATGCTCTGATACACATGGTCGCTGCTCACACAAACACACAGAAACAGACTTGATAGTAACTGTCCCTTTCTCTCAGTAGTTGAAACAGCTGGCTTGTGTCATGTGAATGAGAGCGGGGAAGTGAAATAGAAAATAAGCAACCCTCTTTTCCTCCAACCTCAGATACGTTTTGGTGTCTGGCTTGGTGTTTATGGTTGTTGGTCCTGGGTCTCCCCGGGGAAAACGGACAGCAAAATGATGAAATACTCCCTTGAGGAAAACTAGAAAGGCAGAACGGGGAAAAAGGAGGCGGACAGAACTTTTACATTTAAAAAAAATAATGGCGCTGAAGAGGAAGATTTAATTTAATTGTGTGACATTTACGAACACCTTATTCTCTAATGTGGGAGAGAAGAGGAGGGGTTAAAAGGAACGGGTGAACAAATTACAAACGGACAGATCACTTTGTTTTTTCCTCTCCGAATCTCGTCTCTTTTTTTTAAATAACTTTTGGTTGGTTTTATCTGGGAGGGACGGCGTGCTCTGGTTCGTCAGGCTCAGCGGTTATCTGAGAGTCGGTTGTTTTCTCAGGACACAGTGGGAACGCAACACCCCGGCCACATTCACACACTTTTCTAAAACATCCTCACTTCCTTTAATTCTCTCTTCTGTCACTAATCGGAGAGGCGGAGACTCGGCCGGTCGAACACCCGGGGTGCGATGAGAAGGGAACGATTTGCATTTAAAAAGTTTCAGAGTGTGTCCTTTGCCTTAGCGCTCTGGCCTGTAAACTAACAATCATACCCTACAAATTATACATATTATATATATAAATAGATACATGAATATATATTATATACGACGAAACGTCAACGAAAAAGAACATGAGAGGAATTTGGATTTCGGGGAGCGAAGCTCGTCTCTGTGTTCATCTCTGAGCTCTGGTTTTGATTTTGTAGAATTTACTGTAAAGAAGAAAAAAAACTTTTTTATGATTCTATTGAGAGGATTGTTTCGTCTGTCTTATTCTCTCTCATACCGTTTCTGTTGTTTTTTTCTTTTTCTCGACTCTATGCCAAAACCAATCTATTGAGTGCTGAAAGTTCATTCACATTTTTTACATGTAAAATGCATCTTCTTTTCACTTTATATTAAAGGCTATGTTTTTATTGCTATTTAATTTCCCTCGATCCCCTTTTAAATCCGAAGTTATGCAGCAGTTTGCTCTGTAATAGTTTGAAGAAGCGGTTCAGAAATCATCGTACGTCACTACTTTACTAGACCCCATCATGCTGTAGCTGCACTTAACTGTTTCATGACTTACATCTTCATTTTTTTTATTATTTCCTTTCATCATGTACATGTTTTTAGTCTTTCTTAGCCATCGCGTTCACCACTATCCCCCTCACAGCTTCTACAGTCTGTATAATAGGTTCTTGTTTGTCTTTTAGTTTTTATTTTTAAAATGTTTTCATCGTCCATGGTAACTGTTTTTGGGTTGTCGTGTGCCATTGTGTTTTATCTGGAAGCGGGAGGTTTTGCGTCGGTCGGCCCAGAGATCTGTGAGTGTTTTCAATTCTATAATCGCTTTTTTTTTTAATGTTTCATTCATTTCTTTTCCCTTTTCATATTTGATTGTTTTGAGTTTATTTTGTTTTCTTTTCCCTTTGCTATTTTTCTCTTGATTTATTTTACCCAGAACAACCTGTTGGTATGTTGGTGAGTGAGGCATTGAGGTCAATAGATTCATCTTGTTCAGATTATGGAGTACAACATCTTTTTTAAGAAAAGTATTAAAATAATATTTAAAAAAATCATCTTGTACTTTGGTTTTTTGAGTTGTTTACATGCATCCTGTATTAATGTGGTCTAACTGGTGTGACCTGCTGCAGCTCAGCCAAAGGGGGGCGCTGTGCAGGAAGACTTCCAGTGTGAGCTGCCATCCACGGCCATGAACTCCACTGTGCACAGACTGAATGCATGGCTTTGGAGGGAAATGTTAAACTACAACACAGGAACCAAATGTTAATGTGTCCACACATTGTTGGACTTGTGGTGTGCATTAATACGTTTAAAGGTGATGTACACAACATTCAGAACATTAATACAGCAGCAAACTATTTACTGTGTAAGGTAATAATAAGATATTGGGTTAAATGTTTCCTGACCAGAGAATTAAGTTACGATCCCTCTGTGTGCGTCTTAATTCGAGTTTCTCTGTTCTTTGTTGACCTGAAACATCAACAGGTTGTTGTGGTGGCCGGTCCTATACTGCGGTTATCTCTGATGACACCTTCCTGACCCACAGCGGACTGTTACAACCACCCAGCAGCTCACACTCAGGAGACGCTGGTCACTGTCTCTGCTGTTTCAAACTGTAGCACTGTTGGCAGTGGTTTGAGCATAAATCGTGTTTTGATCATGTATTTCTCTGCACATTTTTGAAGATTTGCATGAAAAAAAGTTTGATGGAAACACCAAAATTCTTTTGGAAAATGTGCACAAATGTTTTTACGCTTGCTTGAGGTGTTTTTTGTCTTTTTTGCAAGATCGTTACTGCGCTAAACAGGAGATGGAAACAATTTTTCTGATTAAGTTCTGACATAGCGACATGAAAGAAAAATTCTAAGTTGTCTAATTGAATCCAATTCCTAAAGATTTTCTCACATTGGTGACCAAAGACTAATAAGCAACTTTGATTTCTTCTACTGTTCACTGACAGTGATAATTTACACTGCCATCTTCTAACAAAGTATGTTAATGCAGCTTTGTTTATTCGCTCTAAACCAGTTTATGGAAACATCCCTAATTCACAGTTTCTTTAATGCTGAATTTCTCTTCAGATTTCACTTTAATGGAAACAGCTTTAGTCAGCGGCTCCATGGCCGTGTGCAGGCAAACTAAATGCTCCGTGTGCTGCCACTTTAAACAGAACAAAGAGACTTGGTGGTACTGATATATATACTTAACAATAATAATAATAATAATTAAGGTTTTATTTGTATAGTACTTTAAAGTTAAATACCCCACAAGGGACATTTTTGCTTTTTTGCTTTTTGGCTCTGTTTATGGCGTATATTTAGTCAGGGGTGTGAGGTTTATTTTTAATTTTGGAAGTTCAACCTCAGCTTCTATAATAACTCTATCATAAACTGTGTGGTTAAAATCCAGACACCAACACTGACCCTTCAGGACATAGAAGCCTCCACTGAAACTAATTAAAACCACCATTTTTAAACTCACAGCCATTACAGCACAAAACCAAGCACCCTGTCGTATCAGGCTTTAAACTAGAATCCTGGATTCAGGTTCAACAAATTCAGATTTTCTCAGGACAAAGACGTTATTTTCCTGATGTTCACTTGAGTTTAATCCATCAAATCAATATTGTTGCTGATCATTGACCTATTGCAGATTGCAATTTAGTATACTGAAAAATATTGTGTATAATAATAATGGAATTATGTAAATAAACAGACATAAAAAGGGTTGAAATTCTGAAAACATTGAATATTCAACAGAGATAATTAGGACTGGTAATCAAATATAGCAGTAGCATTAAATATAAAACATAATTTTTCAATTTCAGTGTAATCTGAATTATTCAAGTGAAGTCATTTTAAATTATATGCAACTCTCTAAATTGTCGGTGGACTGAAGAATCCAGGGACAATTCTGGAATTAAATCCATTCAGGATATTTATTTATTAGTTTTATTCAGAAAAAAAGCATTTTTTTTTGCATTTTCTGAATGTATTAGAATTGCAACCAAACCAAAAAATGTGAAGTTAGAAAAACACAGTACATAAAATATGTATTTGCACCAATAAAGTATTTATGGCTGGAGTTTAGCACAGGAGATTGGTACCACATTTTTCATTACGATGCAGTGCACATTTTATGATGCATAAATTAGTAAAAAGTTGTTGTGTTTAAAATGAAAGTACATATATTTGACCTCCCTATAACAAATCTTTGTTCTATTTCAGTGTGATAATAGGAAATACACAACTAGAAAGGTTCAGAAGTAAACAGGACACGGAGTTTCATGAGACTTGAAGGTGTTAAAGGACTCGCTGTGTAATTGGACCACTGTGCAGGATGTTCTTTTACAACAGAGCAACAGAGGATGTTGTGGTCGAGACCAGTTCAAACCAGACGCAGGTCGGACAGCAGCAGCACAAAGATTCAAACGTCTTCAGTCACGTGATTTTCACAGATCCAGAGCAAGTTCAAACACCAGCGCTTTGCATTTCAGGACAAGCTTCAACTCTCAGATATCTCGCATGAAACACTGCTAACATCCTGCACACGCGGCTGTTTAAACTGTGTCCGCTGCGGCCTTGAGCTCCCTGATAATGTGGACACTGATAACTGTGAGGATCTGTTGTTGTGAGGATTTGCTCCGTTCATCTGTTCTTTATCTTATTCAGCTCGCAGAAAGCTTTTCCTGTCTGTCGCCTTTTGACTTTCAAATGAGTGCCTTTGTGGTTTTGCATAGCATTTAAGTTGTTCGGATCAAATCCAGGGCGTGACAGAAACCTACTGCGTTTCCAAAAAACAAGGAGGCCAGTGAAACTAAACGTGGGAGAACTGCCAAGCAGGCCTCTGAATTTATCAGGTGAGGATGAGAAAAGGTCGACAGAAAGATAAGGGATGACACTGATACGCTGCACTCGCTTCTTCCTCGTCCAGATCAGAATTACAAGAGAAAGAGAGCAAACCTACGCTGGGAATTAAGAGAAAGACAGAGAACTGAAAGCTGCGTGGAAGTGAGATTTTGAAATGTAACAAGGAAAAGAGAAGCAGCAGCATTTGTGGCTTATATGGCGAGACACTAGGTACACAATTAAACTTAATCTTCACCAGTGGAAGTTTTCTAAAATGTTATGTTTAATTATAGCATTATCTATTAAATATGTGCTAATTTGCATTCATTTCCACAACAGAAATATGAAAATTTGATAAAGTCAGGTTCAAAATGTTGTTTCCTTTTGTTAATATACATAAAGTCAAAGTTTTTTACAGAGAGGAATATTGGATATCTGTTTTTATTACTCTGTAAAATCATAGAATAACTGGAATAGTTTGGGGTATATAAATGCTACTGTGTGAGAAAGTGGCCTGTAAAATATATATATTGTCAAGTTTCCATACATTTTGCAAGCCACTACAAGCAAATAGGGTGAAAAAAATAACAAATATCTCCATGAAACTTGGTTACTCACATTAGGATCTTTTTTTGTATTAGAAGTTTTCTGAAATGCTTTGTTTAAATACACAAATAAGGCATTATCCAGCATTAAAACCTTCTGCATCTGCAGATGCTGTTAGATAAAGTGTGGTACACACAATTGAATGTATATTTTAGATTATTTCTTCTCTACTAGTCAACAACATTTTTTTTAATCACCAGTGCATGAAGAAGCTTTGTTTTTTCTTGCTGTGTCTAGAGAAAAGGGAACCTGGGAGAATCTGTGGCTTAATGAATGAAGAAGTGAAAAAAGACACAGTAAGAAGCATGAGAAGCCGAGGAATGATGAGAGGTGAATGAATAGCAGAAAAGGAATGAGAAACATTAGTTACTACTGCGTGTTGCAACAGACACTTCAGAGATGAGTGTCCATGCAGCAGTCATGTGATCCTCTCAAAGAGGCAGAGAGGCACTCTGCATTTCTGACCTCTGTTTCACCTCTACCATACAGCAGAAAGACACATTTATTCATTTTATTTAAGCACAGTGTTACAGTACATTTCATGTAGTTGTGGTTGTGGGATTTGTTTCCAATCTTTTGAGTCTGATCCTGTTAAACAGTGTATCCTTGCTACCCATTGGCTGCATATGGTTGCACTGGTTGTGACCATTTCTACCATTCAAGTGATATTTATTCTTGTTTGATTTTTCCAGTTTGTGTGCCAAGCTATGCTAACAATTTACCCCTGCTCCCAGTCTTTGTGCTAAGCTACGCTAACAGTTTCCACTTGCTTCCCGTCTTTGTGCTAAGCTACGCTAACAGTT
>CAFUXE010000766.1:28082-46435 GCA_903364295.1 Serranus cabrilla | reverse complement strand
GTCCACTTGCTTCCAGTCTTTGTGCTAAGCTATGCTAGCAGTTTGTCCCTACTTCTAGTTTTCCAGTTTATGTGCTAAGCTAAGCTAACAGTTTCCCCTGCTTCCGGTTTGCAAGGCTTTACTAGAGGCTTCCCTTTTATTTTAGTCTTTGTTCCAAGCAACACTGGTTTTGATCCTTGTGCTCAGTTAATTTTTCTCACTGCTTTCAGTCTTTGTGCTACGCTACGCTAGTGGTTTCCCCCCAAAGAAAGTAAAGGTTGAATTTGAATCCACTCAAACTTTGTTTACTGTAATCCAGCCACTCTAACTCTGAGGCATTTCTTTGGTGCTGTGATTTCCCCTTTGAGAGAAAAGTGTTTGGGAGGATGGAGGGGAATTACACACGTACAGTACCACATGCCAGCCTCTTGTACTGCACATGTATGGCTTCCTCTCCACACTCAGATTGAGTAAGAACTGCTGCAGTCTTCCCGTTAATGCCATTAAGAGCGGTGGGGGGTGGAAATCAGTGATGAGGGCAATCATTGGGACATCAAGGCACTCCCAAAAATCGATGCCAGATGACAATAAGCAGCTCCATATGAGATTCATGCACACGCAAACACAAAGTCACAATTCAGACTTGAGCACATTGCACAAGACCCCACATAAGTCTGACAAAAACACACATTTGCTGACACATTCTGCTGCTCACACGCAACTCGCTCTCATGCTCTGAGTTTTATGGTGCACATGGTCGCCTGTGGGAGGTGATCTGGCTGTCATTGTGTTGTTGACTGGGCCTTCCCTCTGTCTCTGCCGTTGTTGTACACGCCCCTCTCAATAAATCACGATGAAGCACTTCTGCTTTTCTGCCATTGTTGTTTGGGGATCGACAGTACATTTCCTTTTCCTCCTTTTTCCTCTTTCCTGCTCTAAAATAGAGCTTGCTTTTGTCTGTTTTGACTTTTTTAGTAACAGAGGACTTTTTTTGAATGACCTTTTGGCTTTGTTTTTACATTGGCGTGTCATTACGAGCCCCTGGTTGAATAAATAGCACCAGTGCATTATCAAGGCCCCCAGGGGGGCAGAGGAAACTTTGATATATAAATGTCTGTATTTTATAACAGAAGATACTAAATGTGATACATAAATAGGCCTAACAAAAGGACAATAATCTTCCATTAAGCGTCTTTTTCTCTTGTGGCTTTTGTTTCGTAGCCCTTGTAGCATCCACATAGGTCAAGGACAATATGTTTTTGGCTCAGTTTGTTTGTTTGTTGCATTAAAATGATTTTAAAGCTGCTATTTTTGTAACAATGTTACAATTTAATTGAGCTTTTATGCATTTATACATAGCTACATATATCTGAGTGAAGGAGTGTCACCACTGGGGAACTACAGAGGAGAAGAGTCTGACTTCTGACTTAGGAAACAAGTGGTGGAAGGGTCAGACACCTTTCATTGGAAAAGTCTTGTGAGCGGGAGGTCAAATAGTTACACAATGTTGCTTTAACAGTTTACTGTAAAGAACTTCTTCATATAAACCCAGCCCATGACTTTGTACGTTTTCCAAGTTTTGCAACAAATTCAAAACCCATAGAAATCTGAGGCAGCTCTGTTATCACTTTGATGACTTTATGAAAACTGACAAAATTCTTTTGCAAGACCTATATGAAATAGTGCATGTTGACAGCTACCAACTTATCGCAACACTTCTAGTGAAACTGACTCATTTTGCTGCAGCATTTCATAATTTTGTCTGAACTTAATACTCCCCATGCCAAGCCATAAAGTTAACCATTCTTCCCAGAAAGCCATCCAAGGTATTGTCACAATAATTTTTTCCATGTTGCCATCACCACTGAATGGATCTTATTGATCAATGCTGTAAAATAATCCCTCAGACAAAGAAAACTGCCATCAGATACAACTCATGAAGCAATAACAGCTTCCTTCAAACCTGAGATGTTATAGTATATCCCTGTGGCCTGCTGGTAACCCAGTCTGATGGGTATTATGCCCTGACATGAAAGATGTGTCTGGTCATGTTCAGAGGGTAGCAGGTGTAGGAGGCATGGAGGGCAATCAGCATCCTCGTTGCCCTTGGAGACAGCGGACGCAGCCTCCGGGCAGCTGTCTGTGACGCTGAGAGGAAGCGGAGAGGCCTGGATACAACAAAGTGGAAACTATGAGTGCTGGAACATACACACACATCGGCCACACGCTGCGTCACACAACACGCCTAATAAGGAAAGCAGATTGTACATGTTGAACAAACACGCCTGTCATGTTCGTTGCACGCTAACCTCCACACACTCAATTGTGTAAACAGGAAAGAGTCTCCACTTTTTCCTTGCCTCACGTCTTTTCGCTCTTGCTCCATCTCTGATTGCTGTACGATCTTCCTGTTATTTCCTCCTTATCTTTCCCCCTTTTTTCTCAGCTCATTTTCATTATGAGATGGTACTTTGCGCGCCTGATGGCCCTCTGGAGTTCCATAAAACTTATTGCGGCAATCTCGAGTGCAAACACTCATCCTAAATTACAGGTTCAGCCCCCGTAGTGCTGTGCCAAATTATGGAGGAAAAACAAGATAACCAGATAAAGCTTCATTCAGTTTCTGACATTTGTGTGTGCCCTGTCACTGGGGTGGTGAACCGGGCTGCCTGCGGGCCTCGTGCCCTCATCTGCTGAATAAAAGATGAGACTGACAGCCTTTTGTTGCTGGAGGTTGGTGCTGTTGTTTCTGTGGCTGTCATTGTCGTTATTGCACTGTACTAGGGGCAGATTTGGTTGTGATGAGGATGAGGACAAGGTCAAAAGTTACAGCTTCTGTCTCGGGATGTTTTAACAACATGTGACAGTGGAACAAAAGGAAACAGCTAAGATTCAGCTCCGACCTACAGAGCGAGAATTGAAGCATTTCTTTCTTAAAACAAATAAGAAAAAAGGCGGAAATCTGAAAGGATCCAAAGCTTAAAGAACTGAAACTGGAGCTGGTATGATTTGTACTTTCCCATCTGGTTAGTTACTTTTAAAGAGTAGTGGCATTCCAGGCATTTCCCTCCATTCAATGGTGGACAGTTGAAAGGTGACAGGAAACACGGGGGAGAGAGAACATGCAACAAAGGTCCACAGCTGTTGTTGAACCGGGAATGCTGCAATCACGTATGCAGATGAAGAATTTACATTCAACAAGAGAGTAAAATAATTTTTCGTACGTGTCTTTTTCTCTTGTGGCTTTTGTTTCGTAGCCCTTGTAGCATCCACATAGGTCAAGGACGTTTTGGCTCAGTTTGTTTGTTTGTTTGTCAGAAGGACTGCAGAAAAAACCACTGGCCTGATTTTAATGAAGTTAAATGGAAAGTTGTAGCATGAGACAAGAAAGAATCCACTGAATTATGGAGCACATTCAAATCATTGGGTGGTATTATGTTATTAGTTATTTCCTCCTTTACATTAAACTGATCTGAAAGCATGAAACCACCTGAACTTGGATTAATGGAGCCTAAATTCATCCTTACAACAATAACTGTAGTTGTATTACCAAAATTGTTTACACTCAATAATTTATTAATGCTATTTTGTATGATAACTAACCTTCCTTACAGCTAATGTCCTCTCTGTATATTAAAGTCATATTTCTGTAGTTCTAGACTAGATTACAAACGTATTTGTTCCGCCATAATATCCCAATACTCAAAATACAGGAAAGCAAAAAAAAATATATTTATTTTTCCTATTACTTAAATTTCTTAATCAAACATGTGACTACCACTTATTATTATGATTATGATTATTGCATTATTATTATTTTTGTTTTACATGTTAGGATCGTAAAACAATATAGTAGAAATATAAGGAATCACATTTTTCAAATAAAGCTTTATTGTTATTTTTAAAAACCTCCTCTGTATATTGAAGTTCCAATTCCAACTTAAATTACTTAATAAAATGTTTTATTTGTTTATTTATTTATTTACTTTTCAATGTATTAAGTGTGGGAGGGATCTGTAGTTGCTAAAGTTTTTGTTATATATTTTTTTTTTTAATTAACTACAATTTAAACCCTATTTCACATTTTTTTTTCTTTTTTTACAGAAGCAATGTACAACATGGAAACGTACTCCTCACCTCCAGCTAACCTCAATTATCCACCTCCCACCACTATCAAAAATCATATTAACCCGCCTGAATATCATCCTCCCTGCCCACGCTGTCAATCACTCCGAGCTCCACTCTCATTGGCTGCCTGCAGAGAGGGGCAGCTGGGGGCGGGACCGCAGCGCTCAGGTTGGCAGGAGCAGCACCATCCGCTCCTTTGTGAGAGAGAGAAGCGGCAGCGGAGGAGGATCGTGCCGCACCCTTTCTGCTCCTCAGCGCGGATCCCTCCGCACAGGTAACAACCGCCCCGACTACCGGAAGCAAGTCCAAACACAGGTGAAGCAGGAGACCAAGTTTGTTGGAATAAAAGAAAGAAAAAAAACTGGAATGGAGCCTCGATAGAAACGGAATAGAAAAACGATATTTTTCTTTCTGTCATTGTCGAAGTTTTTTGTTCACCTTTGTGCTCAGAGGGCGTTGAAAGTGCACGAGGGCTGGTGAGTTCAGGTACGACAGCACATTGTTTCTCAACTCAACGAGGACTCTCGCCTGGATTTACTTGATAAACCAGTTCAAAGACGAAAAAAAAGAGTGAGTTCAGACTTTTATCCCTCTCTGTGTGTTTTTAATGTGTATGTAAATGCACCTCGTGTGAGTTTGGGGTGTGTGCCGCTGGAGAAGACGCGGAGTTGTAAGTGAAGATTTGTGCGCTTTGTTGTCCGGGTCTCCCATCAGCATGCTGAGGCATCTGCACTGTGTCACAGCGGCGTGGAGGCAGTCTGGAGTTCATTATGAACATCCTCAGTAATGCCCTTTCTCAGAAATGATCAGTGGAACCGAGCGACGTTTGTCTTATCTTTTACAAAAACATTTCTTCAAGATATGTCAGTTGCTGTGTCCTGATTTGAGTCTATCTGGGTGTAACCGCAGCGCATATCCTTACAGTTAATGGCACAAAGGAAGCATAAATGATTCACCTATGGGTCCTAGTTGGAGGGAAGGAAGACAAATAACATGATGTGCTTTGATGATTCACACTTTACAGTGCAGGTGTCACCAGTATTTTAATTAGCTGCACAATCTAATGCAGCCCAGTGCTGCAGCCCTGCAATAAATCCTGCCATGTTGAAGGTCATACTGTTCCGAGTGTGTTGACACTGTGTCACAGAGTGTTGGCGGTTTTTCAGGCTGTAAATAGTGGTGTTGTTGTGTCAAACCACATAAAAGTCAAGCATTTTTTTTTAACTAAAATTTACAATCAAGGGGGGGCAGAAATATACAAAACATGCAACTAATGACTCATTATCAACTACGCAGTGGATTCTTTTTTTTCCCATTTATTACTCATTTAGTTTATGAGAATGGTGTAAATAGTTCATCACATTTTCCTATAGACCAAGTCTTTAAATTGAGTTTGTTTTGCCAGACCGCCAGTCTAAAATGCAAGAAATTCAGTTTACAGTGCTATAAAACAGAGAATAGTTGCAACTCTTACAGGGACAGCCAACAACACGTGTTTTATTTGACCTGTTTATCAGTCCAGATTGTTTTAATGTGAGTTGCAGTATTGGAGAGATTAGCTGCAGAGATGTCAAATATATTAGAACTAGATGGCACTTTGCTTTTGGTGTTCAAAGCAAAATAAAACAAACGGAAATGTCTCTTTCCAGAGATTATGACCTTGTCACTCAAGATGACCCCCAGGCCTTGTTGTGAGCAGTTTCATGTTGGAACTATTTTCTTTATAGTATAGTTCAATACAACCTCGAGACACATGCGCTCATGCTAGATATTAATGAGGTCGGCAGATGTAAGATAGAGAAAATCTAGAATTATGGCTGGTTTTACTAATGTAACTCACTGTGCCACAGGTGACTGTGTGGGAACCCAACCTGCGATTCAACAGAAATACTCTCCCGTTCCATTATCAGCTAATTAAAAGTGTATTTAGTCTGCAGAACAAATAGAGGCTACACACTGTTTAAACATGAATATGATATGTTAAGAGAATCTGCTTCTCGTGCAAAGCCTGGCTTTCTTTTCTCTCCATCACGCTGGTTTGCTCTTTGTTTTAAATTGAAGCCTGGAGGTAAATCCGTTGAATGAAAGGCTCCTGTGAAACTGCTCTTGACTTTCACTCAGGAGGCTGTTAGCTGTTATTTATTCAGGAAACAATCATGTCTGAGGCACATAGTGAGAGAGCAAATATGTGTGGCTAAAACGCTCCCATTGGTTTTTACATGTGACGCACCGGTCTCATTTTATAAAAAGGCTTACCTACTTCATTCAGCAAACAGCTGCTCCTGTGTTATTGGCACAATAACTTTGAAAAGATTGTGTTCATACAAGCATCAGGAATAATCTTATTATCTTATTGTTTTGGTTGCCTTTGCTAGTGAAGAAGGTAAGTCATGTGCAGCGACCTTCATGTCAGAGCCTGTGGCCTGGTTGGCCTCATGTCTACATCAAGATAACAGATTCAGGCAACAATAGCAGACCAGGCTGCGAGGAAGTAGGATCTTTAAAAGTGATCTTATCTAAACCTTCATGTAGAAATGATTTCATGATTTTTTAAAACATGAAACAGAAATAGCTTTTAAAAAGATGCAAAACAAAGTGCATCTCCTTGAAATAACCATGCTGTGCTGTATTTTTAACCAGGTCAGCAGCTAATGTAACCCTTATTATTCCAAAAACAGACTCTGACTTGGACTAAAGTCTAGTTTAAAGACTTGACATTTGACTTTAAACTGTATGAAATTTCTTGTGAAGATCTCTCGATCACACTAAACAATATTTAAACACAAAATTACTTTTTATCTGAGGAGTTTATTGATCAAGTACTTTTCTACTTTTACTGAAGTTGGTTTATCAAATGGTAGCACCCTTACACGAGGAATCTTTTATGAGTAATGGTACTTTTACTTGAGTAAGAGACTTTCCGTACTCGACCCACTTCCGACCTTATCTCTGCCATAACGCGTCAGGTAAACCCACTGCAGGAAATGAAGGTATCTCACTCTGACAAATTCAATTTTTCCTGTAATAAAACCTACACTGGGGACTTCCGAGAGTTACTCAGAGTTGTTTTTAAATTTGTTTCTCATAGATGATTTTCAGCTCTTTTTTTATACATGACAATGTCGCCAAAGTTTTTGATATAAGGTAGTTAATTTGAAATGTTCCCTTAATGCGGTGGTTCAGATGCATGGCAACATGTAGGTTTTTCTGTCCTTCTCTAAGAAGTGAGTAGTTTGCTGTGTAGCCTTTGGTGCACTCGTTGCTCCTGTCTAAAAGAAAAAAAGAATCCCCTCCCAGTTGGTGTCCTTGTGCGGTAAGAGGAAGTGTCTTCGCATGTGTCTGTGTGATTAAATAGCTAAAGTTAATCATTATGCAGATGACACTGAGTCATTCCCACCAGTTGCATGTCGATGCTTCACAGCTGGACGGAGCCGCTTTGGAAGATAAAGCTAATTAAATCAAATACACCCAGAGAGCGCGCGCCTGGGGAGACGAGCAGAATTTCAGTTTTTACCTGGAATTAGAGCACAGACTAAACCACCTCTGCAGCAGTGTTGGTTTCAGTCACAGATGTGTGTGTGTGTGTGTGTAAATCTTTCCTGTTGCTTTCTGTAGTTGATGTGCTGAGTCTCAACTTTCAGAGAGAGAGAGAGAGAGAGAGGGGAGGAGGGAGAAGAAGAGACTCGGGTGTGGCTGCTCTGGTAATGACCGGTTTGCATTCAAACTGGTGTTTACTGATTCAGCCCAGTCCATTCACACACAAACAGACATATGATGCATGAAAACACTCTGCCATGCAAATGCAGTCGTCTCAGAGCCACACAGGGCGGAAGCACCGCAGTGAACTCTGTGTCCAGAGTCAGCAGAGCATTATGACTAGTGCTTTTTTTTTTTTTTTTGTTTGGGAGGAGAAACAGCTTCAACACAATGAAGGTCAAGATTAGAGATGCAGCTAAAGTTTTACTGAGCTGCACAGGAAATGCTGTAATTAAACAGTAATTTGATTGCAAAACTCTATTTAAATGGGATGTTTTTTAGTGTCAACTCAGAATTTAGTACTGTGAGTCACCTTCAAACAATGAAAAAGCTGTTTGTGAATTACCTTTGGAAAGAAAGAAGTAGTTCAGCAGTTGGGGAAATAAGTGGATTCGCTTTCTGGCAGAGATGTAGATAAGAAAATTGATACAACTCTTGTGTCTATGAGCCACATTTAGGGTGGCACTTTGTTGAGTTTGTTCAGAAACTGAAGTGTAATGTTGTTCTATGGGAGTTTATATGGAGACTATTTCTTGGCCACAGTCAGGATCTTCTTGGAGCCTCTGATGGTTGAGGGTTGTTTGTCTCTCCATTCATCCCGTTGTCAGGAATGTGATATCTCAGGAACACCTTCAGGGAATTTCTTCCAATTTGGCACAAACTCCACTCATCATGAATGGATTTTACTTTGGAGATCAATGGTCGAGGTCACTGTAAACCTCTTTTTGCCATGACTGAGGAATTCATACACTAATTGTGACTAAATTCCACACAAATGTCTAACAAGATAAAATAAAGTGCTGACGTCTTATATTCAAAAGGTGAACTTCACTGTGATATCATACATTTTTCAGGCCGTCTGATGCTGAATTGATGACACTAATCTTGGGTGTCAACTATATAATTGTGATAATATAATGTAAATAATAATATTTGCTACTGTAAACATGAATGTGTCTGGAAACCATAATATAATAATCATACACTTTTATTTTTCTGATAATAATCCCTTTTCTTTTCGCTCTGTTTTAATCTCCACCAGCTCTTAAGAGAAATGTGCTGCTAAATGAGTCATCAACTAGTCCCTACCTTTGTTTGTGTGCTGTTTGAAGTCAGGCTGGTGGTGTGCAGTGAAACAGCTGCAGCGGCCTGTGATGAGCGCAGGGTTTCTGTCAGGATTTGGTCGTGGTGGTTCCACATCCTGTGTTTGCAGCTGTATGTGTTTGAGGCCTGGAGCCACATAATCTGTCTGGTTTCATGCATGTTTCAGAAGAATTGTCAATTGTTGAGGACATATTGCACCGGATACACACAGAATATTCAGACTTTTATAAGTAATGGACATGAAGTTTTCGCTTTTAAGCTTCTGCACCCAGCTGGTAAAGAGGCTTCAGGCAGATCTTTTATGTGCTCTGAAGTAGAGCAGTTAGACGTTTGTCGCACTTTGTTTTGTGACCTTTGATACAGAAGTTACAGAGATTCAAGTTCATTTGACTGCTATGTTGCTTTGTCTGTTCTAGTGCACTTTGCAAAGGCTTCAGCCTCCAGGTTGCACACTAATGCAACAATTTTGTGTGGGAAAATATGTGGGTGGTTTGATTATTGATGAGATTAAGAAAAACCTTCAAGTCACCTAGCAAAAGAAGCCAAAGTTTTAAAATGTTAAATTGTATCTAGACAAGAAGAAAAATACATTTAATGAAATAAAATATTGTCAAAAATTGATATGTTCAGGTTTAAATTTAAGCTTTTCTTTCTGTCTTCATGTTGCCTTAAAGATTTAAAGAGCATTTTTGGACTCATGTTGGACAGTTTGAAAAAAAAAGGATCTAAATCTATTTTATCTCATGCATTTGTCCTCTTTGTCAAATCCGGTGCATACATTACCCAAAATGCACCTGTCAAAATAACTACAATATCACCATATCCAGCCCAGCAAAAGTTAGCAAGGTCATGTCCGTGTGCAACACGATATCATGCATTATGTTTACATGTTACAAATATTTCAGCCAACAGGATGCCATAAAAACAGAAGGGTTATGTAAAAATCGGCTGCACCTGCGGCATGTTTCACTGTCATTTCTGGTTTCACTGCTTCAGTTCTCTTGTCAAGGTTTCACACAGACAATTAAATTATGTAATCATTATATAATTATTAAGAGTTAATTGCTCCTTTAAAAGGGGATCTTGATCATGATCTTATTATATTAATGGGAACAAATCATCTTAAAATGAATATATTATAATTTATCTTTATTATTTCTGGGACAAAATGTGGATATTGTGACAGGCTGTGGTGTGTAAAATTGTATTGAAGTAAAAAGGTCCCAATGAGTTCTACAGAACAGATTATATAGGAAACCATAACACTGGAATCAGCTCAGTAGGTCAGGGTTGGTGTGAAAACCTTCAAAGTGGTTTGATGTTGAAGGGAAAGTTCACCTCAAAATCAAAACTACACATATATTTTCTCACCTGTAATTCTATTTCACTGTCTGGTTAGTTTGGGTTTGAGTTCTGCAGGAAATTTCACACTATTGCTTAACAACATGAGGTTAATGACATGGTCCTCATGCTTATATTTACTAACTTAATCCTAGGTAGATTTAGAAATGTCAGTTAAGCTGGTTTGCATGAAATCACAGCGCTCCTCCATTAGAACGAACTGGTAAAGCCGCGAATCAACCAAACTCCAGTTGAGGTCTTGGAGTCCGTACGAGCAGAGAAAAGGTCAGACATCACTAATCAACCTGCAACATAGAAAACAATAGATGTGTTTATGTTTTGGCAGGAATGTCACACTTCCTGTCAGCGTTTCCCTTTAGATTCTCCAGCATGTTTTTAAGATTTGTGGTGAATAAAAAGTGCAAAGCTGAGGCAGAATTTTACTGCAGGTCAGCAATAAATGTTGAGTTGTTATCTCCTCAAGCTGGCGTTTAAACAGATACAAAGCAAAGGAAACTACACTGTAAAGCAGCGAGAGGACTCCATAGGTGTGTCCTGGTGAGGAAGTGGAAGGACTGTGTGCACATGCTCTGGGGTCAAAGGTCAACTGTAGTACAAGTGCTTGATTGATGTCTCGTGTCTCAGACGGGGACGGCGACGTGCAGGGAAATGGAAGCAAAGACTCTCACTTCCTCTCGCTGCACGAGAACTTGTTGGCATCGTTGAGACACACATTTGCATGCACACACACACACACACAACAAACACATTTTGGTGCATTCCTGTTCGCTCAAGCCTTCAGCATGTTTCAGATTGTTCCCTTTTAATCAAACCCTTTTCATGCAGTTGTGTCACATCCATCATTTCATTCTCGAGCCTCTTTAAGTTCTCACTCTTTCCACATTTTTCTGTTTTGGATTTGGCATCTCTCTCCACACACCCTTAGTAGGAGAGTGGGTCACTGAGGCTCCCTCCCTGTGTGTGTGTGTGTGTGTGTGTTGTGCATGTTTGGATTGAGATTGAGTTACATAGCTGGATTGTGTAATTGTGAGGTGTGTCTCTGCTGTAGGGAGCTGCTCTGCTGTTTCCATTGTTGAGAGAGACTTGAACTTGGAGCCGGCGGTGCGGTGCGTGTCGCCGTGTTGCGCCGGCTTTCACAGGAAAAAGGAGAATGTGAGAGAGTTGTTGACTCAAAACGCACCACGCAGCCTGTACGAGTTGACAGTAAACGGAGGATTAAAGCACGTTGTTATTGACTCACACTCTGAATGCGTGTCTCGAGTAGAAGTTCTACCCTGAGCTCTGCTTGGTTTTAATTACAGCACGGCAGTCACAGAGCCGTCCATGTTCCTGTCGTGACTTGTCAGCCTGCAGAGATACTTGTTCACTGAGCTCAGTGGTAATATGATAATAACTAGTGAATGCTGTTGCTGCTTATCGAGATCTTCTGGTTTAAAATTTTCGAGCATGTCAGGTTTGTGAGTAAGATTGTTGTTTGCATAAAACCTCATGTGCTGTTTTATATTTAATGAAACAACATCTCTGGCTGGCTACGTTTACTCAACGGCCACTTTAGTAGGTTCACCAGTTCAACCGCTTCAGCCAATCACAAGGCAGCAACTCAAAGCTTTTAGACAAGGTGAAGACGAGCCGAAGTTCAAACTGAGCATCAGAATGAGGAGGAAAGGTGATTTAAGTGACTTTGAATGTTCTGCTCTGTCTTTTTCGGACAGAGAAAGGTCCAAAAAAGAGAAAATATCCAGCGAGCCAAAGTGTCTTGTTGAGATGACAGAAAGGCAACAGGAACTCAGATAACCACTCGTTAAAACCAAGGTATGCAGGAGAGCATCTGAAACACGTCCAACCTTGAAGCAGCAGAAGACCGCACCGCCTCTTTATTAGGAACACACATCACCTAAAAAAGTGGCTGGTGAGTGTCTGAAAGACTTGTTGTTCTCATGTGTGTTCACCCGAGCACTGACAGCAGTAGAGCGGTCTTTGTGGTTTATTAAAACTCCTGCAAGAGTCGAGCCTGGGTGCAGTCAAACTTCAGCCCCACCGACAACACTTTACTGCAGGAAGTTCGGTCTGGCATTTCTCTGTTGTGGCGCTGCTCTGCTCGGTACAGATCTCATCGGACCAATGAAATTGTCAGGGCGGGCTTTACACGATGATGGACAGATGAGCGACAGTCACGTCACTAAAGAGCGATTGGGTTGAATTCGTTTACAACAAACATGGCCGCCGTGTTCCAACCGTGTTATTCGGTTCTGACAGGACCGACAAATGCTACACGATTTGTCTGATGTTTTGTGGAGTTGTAATCCTAAACGGAGGACGTGTTCCTACATACATTGACCTTCACTATTACTCTCAAAAATGAGGACCGTGTCGGAAACGACTCCGTGTATCCTTAAATTCTTTTTACAACACCGGCAGAAATCGCTTATTCTCATCTTCTTCTTCTACTTCCAGCATGCGTGCAATTGAGTTCTGGTGCCAACAACTATGCGTAGCTTCACATACGTCACATCCTACGCTGCTCTGGTTGGTTGTTGATCTATCCGATTGAGCAAAGAGGAATTTTTTTCCCTAAATTTGCACTATTTGAGTAAATTTTTGATTGCATGTATTTGATGGTGGAGTAAAAAAAATAAAAACACCAAAAATGTCCTCTTCTGTTCTTATTATTATGACTTCTCTAACCTTTAGATCTGGGGAAAGTCATTAAGTTAGTTTTGCCTCCACATTGGTTTTACTCTCACTTGGCTTCACTTAGTCGGTGCCCAGATCAGCCTGGCTGCTGCGCTGAAGCCTTCTAATGGCTGGGTAAACCCTGGATTGTGTGTTTGACTCCACACACACACACAGAAGCAGACAGACGGGTTTTAAGCCGGCTGCTGAAAATGTCTGGCTCATGTACGTTTTGCGGTTTTAAACTTGGCCCAATTGGATCTGTAATTGAATCGCCCTGCTGCGGACACTGTAGAGCCCCGTGAGACGTATCTGTGACTTCAGGCTACAGGAATATAATGCACTAGTTTAAATTTCAAATTAAAAGTGACAGCACAACCCTTAGATAATATTATGATGATGAGTTCAGACATATACTTAATGTATGCAACGTCTGCTGTGAACTAGAAGTGTAACATCGATTTATTGATTCATCAATGAACGATCCAGCTGAATCAATGCATGTCTTTAATATACGCCTTTATTTTGACAATCTCCCTGTTTTGTTTTGAGCAGTAAACTCAGCGCACAGATGGAACCGATCTTGGGAATGATCTATGTTCATAATTGTCATAATTGAAAGATCATTACAGACTCTTTAAGCCTCTTTAACCCATAAACATTTGTACTTAAATGCAATATGGCACTTTATAATGAGCAGAAGGTCAATTTTTATTCTTTGTATTCAAAAAAGAATGGATGTCAAATATCTGCTAGAGCTCAGAAATAAAATGGAAAAGTCATATTTTGGTTGTTTTGTGAGTAGCAGGTTGTGTTGAATGGGTATATATCGTCTCATATCGATCAGGCTGAAGTTGTACCGCTGCAGACTTTGTCATATCAGCAAATATTGTATCGTTCTAATATCGTGTCGTGACGAAACCCTGAACTTGTGAACTCGACTGTGGGCTGATCGGCTGCTTGTTTTTCTAGTTAGATGTTGTTGATTTTTACAGTTCTTGTCAGTTAAAATGTGTTTTTAAAGCTTTGCATATTGTTTTAATGAATGCTTCGTTCTTCCACAGACTGAAGACCAGTGGAGTCCCTCAGACCTCCAGCTGGACCCGTCCAGACCCCTCCAGTCCAGCTGATGGCATGCCGATCGCCAGCCCACCACAGAGGGCGAGTCTGAATGACACCCTAGACCTTCCCGTGTGCTTCCTGCGTGCAGCGCCGCCCGCCTCTCCGCCCTCTCCAGCCGTCCTCTGATGCCACAGCCGGACACCTCGCCATGGATACAATGACCGAAGACACGGTGGGATGCTACTACAACAAGACCGTCAAGTATTTCTACGAGAAGAGCGGCAAGAACATCAGCGACCACTGGCGCGACCGAGACTATGTGATCGTCACTCTGGGCATGACGGTCTGCTTCATCGTCATCTTTTCCAATCTGTTGGTCATCGGCGCCATTTTGAAAAACAGACGCTTTCACTTCCCCATATATTACCTGCTGGGTAACCTGGCTCTGGCCGACCTCTTCTCAGGTACTTCAGTGTTTCATGTGTTTCTACGTTCTTGTAGCTAAGAGTAGGACAAATTTAAATACACCAAGGCTGGATTTAAATCACATCTCAGATGACACGTTTCAGGATTTCTGCAGCTCTTAAAATGTCTTAAAGCATTGAATTAATCAAAAAAGGTACATTTATTTTACAGAAATCTTTTTTGCAATGCAAATGTAAGTTTATAATGTTCAGATTGCACATTTTTATATTATTATTATTATGAACTACTGTAGAAACGGTGGATTGAGGCTGTTTGATCATTTTTAGTGTAGTGTGGCTGACTGACTTATGGACATGTGCCAATTTTGTTGAAAAGCAAAAAGCATCAAAAAACATTTTAAATGAATGAATGAATGATGCATCCAGGTGTCAGTAATTAAACTAATTATATCATTAGAAGATATTGCATAAAACAGCTGGACCGTACTAAAAAAATCAATTATATAATTTAATAATTTAGGCATGAAAATATTAGATATGACTTGTAGACCTGCAGATCATTCACACTGTATCTGATTGGGTTTAATGCAGAATGTCACATTTTAATATAGAATAATAGACATTTTTATATTCTACAAATGACAGAATCTTTCACTGTTCTAATTCCTGTCTGACTTTCTGCACCGTGCCCCATCCTTTTTATAAAGTTTCACATCCTTTCAAGTAATCAGGCTTCACAGGGTTTATATAAAAGGTGGTTTAAAATTAGACCCATACACGCTGCATTTAAACACCCGTGGGCTGTTTTTGACCACACCACGTATGTTGCTCTCTCCTCTGCTACAAACTGTCTTCATATCACATCATGAAACTGTTTAATGTTGAAAAGACAGTTTTGTTTTGATGCATTTGGACAGTTGATATACGATAGACAATAGATATCTGATGCGTCTTTAAGTTACATCTGGGTAACAAATGAGATAAAGTTGTTGTTTCTGTGTTTCTGGATGCAGAGATGTCGGTTTAATCTTCAGTGACGCATGTGAAGACGCTGCTGTGTTTTGACGAGCATGAAAGGCCTTTAAGAGGGCAGAACCTGCTTATCTCTGAAGGACGGAAATGCTCATTTTAATGCTGAAGGTTTCCTTTCTTTCCAGACAAGTCGGGCCATATTTTAATGATAAAAATAACACTTATTCCAACTTTGTCACCTGTTTCTGCTGTCATGGTGGCTGAAGTAGGTGCTTGAAAACAATCCTTAAAATTCAAACTAGTCCTTGAACACAACAGAAGATTTTAGTGAATTATCCTGCAGCACTTTATTTTCTTTTTTATCTCTGGTATTAAACCTCCTCTCTCCTCCTCCAGGTGTCTCCTACCTCCACTTGATGTTTCATACTGGTCCCTGGACCATAAAGCTGACTAAGTACCGCTGGTTTGTGCGACAGGGGCTGATCGACACCAGCCTCACCGCCTCCGTCCTCAACCTGCTGGCGGTGGCCGTGGAGCGCCACCAGACCATCTTCAACATGCAGCTGCACAGTAAGATGAGCACCCGGCGCGTCTTCGTCATCATCGTGTTCATCTGGCTGGTGGCCATCATCATGGGCCTGGTTCCCACCATGGGCTGGCACTGCCTGTGCGACCTGGAGAACTGCTCCACCATGGCGCCGCTGTACAGCCGCAGCTACCTGGTGTTCTGGGGTTTGCTCAACCTGCTCACCTTCTCCATCATGGTGGCCGTCTACACCCGCATCTTCATCTACGTGAGGCACAAGAGCAAGCAGATGTCGCAGCACACCACGCAGATGAGGCACAGAGAGACGGTGCTGAATCTGATGAAGACCGTGTCCATGATCCTGGGTGAGGAGACACACACACACACACATCTCTCACAGCTGACAATTCAACTCTTTGATCGATGAAATGTCTCTGTGACTAATACAGACAGCTGAGAGTGTTTCTCCTTTTATGTGGATTCATTCATAGAAAATCAAGTCAGTGTTGCTTCATCTTATAGTTTTGAGTCTGTAACGGAGTGTTGAGCAAGAGAAAATGACTCAAATGTTGGAGAAACTGTATGAACAGAACAGATTTACTTTAATAATCCACAGTGACAGTAACAGGAAGGAGAAACAGTAAATATAATAAAGTATATACAATGTACAACACACAATATATTACAGGAAACAGAGTCCAGAAATAACTGCTTCAGATAAAGAAAAGCATCTTTTGGACGTCAGTAAACACAACACAGAACAAAACAGTTACATCTTTTAAAAAAACGTGGTGAAATGTAACTAAGTACATCTACTCAAGTTCAATTTGGAGGTACTTGTACTTTAGTATTTTCCATTTTATGTAACTTTCTACTTCACTGCATGTAGCTGCCAGCTTCAGTTACTTTTCAGGTAAAAATTTAACATAAAAAACATGATACATTGAAGGTTCCTTGAGAAAACTAAAACTCTGCCAATGAATGGATAAATAAGAATAATACAATAATATATTTAGAATATATAAAACAATCTGAGTGGGTTAATTCTGCATAACAAGTACTTATACTTTTGATACTTGAATGCAGGACTTTAACTTGTATAGTTTGGTTGACACACACTTCAATGACCTGTTTACTGTAAACTGGTGGTTTTTGTTTCCTTGTTGCAGGTAACAACTTTTCAGTGTTTTGATATTCAGTGATTGGCTGATTTCTAAGTATTCAGGGTTAAAATAATCAGCCTTCAAGCCCCTTAAAATGTACATAATTCGAGTGAATATTTGTTATTTGTGAGTTGCTCAACCATTAGGCTAATCTGCTTCTGCAGGACTTGGTACAGTTTGCTCAGATAGGTTGACATTGGTGTGTCAGTGGAGCATAGAAATACCTGGCAGAGCTCCGCCCTCTCCGAGAAAACACAAATCTCTCGGTGAAATGACCCGTGTCCATCTTACTGCGGCGGAGGATAAGTCGTGTTGAAGGAGCTGATTGAAATGTGGTTTGTGGGGACTTTATTTGCACAAAGCCACATATAAACCACGTGTGTATTATGACTCATTTTGCTCATTTATAAAAGACACAGTTGGTGTTCAGGGAATGAACTGACACAGGAGAACACTGGATCCATGCAGGATCTTCTGTCAGCGAGTCTGTACTTGTTCAGGAAGACTTCACCCCCTACACACACACACACACACACACACACTCCCTCCGTCTCCCACTGATGCCCTCTTGTTTTCGGCGCTCCCTCTCTCCTCCGCTCTCTTTCCCAGCCTCCCCTGCTCCTGCTCTCCCATTTTGAACTTTCGATTAAATTCCTCAAAGTTTTCAAAATGTTACTCTTCTCTCCGCCGTCGCTCGGCAGCCGGCGCTCGGCACCTCTGGCATGTGACGAGGGTGAGGAAAACCCTGAGCGTGCCCTGACAGGGAGCTGCATAGTTCCTGTGCTGGCTGTTTATGACGGCGCTGAGAGTGTGTGGGGTGTGTTATCTTTTCCTGCGGTGTTTGGACGACCGGCTCGAGTTTTTGACCTTGGGAGTGAGGTCACTTTTGACATTTTGGCCGTGTCTTTAAATTGCAATTTTGAGAGTTAGTTACTTGGTTATAGATGTAATTTGGAGGTTAAACGTGCTGGTTATGGTTATGGCGAGGGGCTGAGGAATGCATTACACATCGTGTGTGAAAGTGTGTGTTACCACATCGTCTCCACATTTCCGCCCGTCGCTCGTTCTTGTGCATATGTTAGTGCTGCAAATGAATTCCTGAGCCGCCTAATCGAGTATTATGATAATGAAATCTGATCATACAGACTAAACCCAGTCCACATGCTGACTAGTTATGTGTGTGTGTGTGTGTGTGTGTGTGTG
>CAFUXE010000766.1:10504-26810 GCA_903364295.1 Serranus cabrilla | reverse complement strand
TGCACTGCCTTAAAATACACAATATTCAATATAAGCACTGTCAGGTTCTGTGTGTTAGTTAATGAACAAATAAGAGCAAAACCTGACACATTTAACCCAGTGAGCCTGTGGTTCTCACCCTCACAGAGCGCTGAAGGTGAAGCAGATCGTGTCACAGATTGCTGCTCTGCTCTTTCACTTCCTTTACCACAACTTTAAACCGTCATATTCTAAATATCACCATTTTAATGACAGATAAGACTACTGTTTTCGAACTGACACCTTTTTTCCTCCCGCAAACATTTTAACTTGTCATTTCATAACTAGCTAAATGAATCAAGGTGCCACATCGGGTAAAAAAACATCGTTACTCATTAACATTTTACATTGGAACTGAAAGAGTAAAAATTAGCATTCAGAGTCATTTGCTGGACTGTGACTATAGTTACTGACACGTCATGAAGTGAGCGCTACGTTTTATATCTGTGTCTCAGTTCTGAGCAATACATCACACAGTTTATGCACTTTTGCACCAACCAAAGTGAGATTTTTTTCATTTTGAGTTATTTTGAGCAAAATCACTTTAATGCACAATAATTTCATTTAGTTTGCTTTCACCCACAACACACAGGTGCACAATAATGTTCCCTCTCTGTATGCACTCTCCAATGCTCACAGTGACTGTTTCAGCACTGACATGGACACACAGCAGGACATGCAATGCCAAGTAAAGCTAATTGAGTCAAACCTGTCATGCTGCAACTTTTTTCTCTGCATGATACAAAAGGAAACTTTTACGTCTTCCTTGACTAATCAAGCGTTTCCCATAACCTACAGTCTAGATAGATACCTCATGTCTGCCCTGAGACATCCCCTCTGTGTGATGTTTGACTTCTTTAAAATATACAACACTTTCTACTGGGGGAGTTTGCCAATTTGACCTTTTTTTATTTTTTTATTTCCAAGGTATGTTATCGACGAGTCGGGTCCAAAATACCTCTGATAAGACTTACAACCAGTTAGAGCGGCAATGCATGTGACACACAAGTCCTTCATCCAGCAGGATGAACATTGTGTTCTGGGCACAAACTTTCTCAAATGTGTTAATTGACACACATGAAGGGAAAGGTAGACAGTGCGGTAACAGAATATTGATTCTGATTTGATCAGCACTGCCTAGTTTAACCGTTTGTTCTCACTTCCTGTTAAAGCCACCTTATAAGGCTGTGATTGGCCGGCTGGGGGCCACTTCGCTAGGAAATCTGTCTAAATGGGAGAATGAGCAAATAAAACATGAGCTCTGCAGATTTAATTGTTTTCCATGACACCTGGACTCCCACAGAGAGGAAAAATCTGGACTTTTATTTATAGTGAAGACAGAAATGATTCCATTATCTGTTTAAATCGTGCAGCCGTAGTTCCTCTTGTTCTTAAAATCAGTTAAAAAAGAACCAATTGTGTCTCTTTTGTCTCGGCGTAATCATTTCTCTAACGTGTGTGTGTGCAGATAATTTTAAAATGTGTCCCATCATGCACTCAGAATTCAGACACAAATGTAATTCCACACACATGTCAAAGTTTCCATGATGCAGATGTAGCAAAACTTGAAAGAGTGACCTGGATCAAAAGCCTGAATGGTCACTCTGCCTCTGACTATAAACACATTTCTCTCCCTGGAATCCCCCGTTTGTCTTATGCAACGTTTCTCAGTTTATGGGATGCGCAACATTTCCATGTTCTCTGTGCTGTTTGTGCGTGTCAGCTCGTGCGCTCGTGCTGCTCAGTCTTAAACCGGTCCAGATGTGTGCCGTGGTTACACTGGGTCGCGCTCCTTGCCACATTTCCTCTGACTTGTTACTCTGGTATGTGTGTATGTTGGAGGCATGTCTGTCACTCACACACACACACACGCATGCAGCCTGTTATTGCTGCTCGCAGGAAGTGTAAGTGTGTGGTCTCCTGTTCCTGTGTGTGTGCACATGCATATGAGTGACACTGATTCACTGAAACATTGTTTTACATATTTTTTGTTGGAGACGAGGCCGGAGGGCCGGGAGGCAGGAGGGAGATGTTTCGGGAGAATTAGCATTTTTCTCTGACTCGTGTTATTAGTAAAATATGCGTTGGCTCACACAGTTAAAAAGACTTTTATGGATAATAATAAATAATCAACTATAATTACTCTTAAAGGGATAACCATTACAAGGAGGGGATAACTGTATATTCAAGCTATATTCTTTGTCTTCAGATTTCAGGTAAATCAATGTGTTGAGACATATTTTCGTATTCTAGAAAGTTCAGAAACTATCATATTGCTTTGGGTTTATTTTTGTACAAACGTTGTTCAAGCTAATATGAATAAATGCATCAATCTGCCTACACCTGTGGCGTGTTTGGTCCCGTCTGTCTGCCTGCTTTGTCTGTTTTTAGCGTGATTGCTTCTTTGTGTTTGAAATCACGTAAAACTGCGAGGAAACACCGTAACACACCAGCATGTTTTTAACATCTTATCCTCTCTGCTCATTCTGCCAGTTTGGACATGACTAACACCTTTTTGTTTTCTTTCTTTTCACCTAATCCCACTCTCCTTCTACCCCTCTCCTGATTCTTTGGCCTCATATCTTCTCTGTCTCTCCACCTCTCTGTCTGTAGAACTGTAAGTCTCGTACTGCCGAGCCGACAGAGAAAAGCAACGGCGTGCTTCTCATCCGCGACGGCTCAGAAGACGTCCCTGCCTCTTCAGAAACCTGAAATTAAGTCAAACAGCGACAAAACTTTCAACAAACTCGAGACACGCAGCCTCACACAAATCTGCCCGATCTGTGCACGGACACGTAAACAAGACCTGAGACCTGTTTTTCCTCAGCCGGCAGAGTCGTGTCAAGGTCAGAAACTGTTTAAAAGACAAACTGGATTTATATCTCTGCTGCCGGCACACAGCGCTTTGTGTCTGTTAAAGCCAAAGAAGACGTCAACAAGACGGAAGCGAGTGGCTCGCTTGTGCTCCGTCGTCGACCTTCAGCTGACAAAAGGAGATAAACTCTCCGTTACGGAGCCGCTTAAACAACACGGAGGGACACGGAGAGCTGGTTTCCTGTGGAGACACGACGAGAGGCGACAGAAGACACAGCAGCTCTGAACAACTGGAAGAAATGAGTCAAAGTCAGCGGGGAAGTCGCAAAGCACAACTATGTGTCCCGTTCAATGCCAAGTAATAGATTCTGCCACACAAGATTTAAGTCGTGGATTCATTCGTGTGTACCTGAGTTTATTAGCTTCAGCAGTAAATCCACCGTGACGCCTGTAAAGTTCAGGCGGAGGTGGAGCTGTTTTATAGAGGTGTGGATCGTTTGTGGTGCTGCTGGATTTTACTGCTTTTTATAGAGAGGTGTGTTTCTTTAACCCGCCCTCATTGATATAAATGTTATAAATGATGCAAACACCTGTTGGTGCAAAATGCAGTTCAATCAGCAGCAGCACAAACACGTTAATCTCCCTCTCTAATCCAGTTCAGACATTCACGAATGGAGGATTTATTGCTGCGCTGGTTTTAGCTCAGTGTACCTAATAAACTGGCAACTGAGTGTGTATGAAAGCACTGAAAAACACACTTTGAAGGCCACTGAAGCTGAATGGACGAACCATTACAACTTCATTATATTTGCTGATGGTTGATAGATAATGTCCTGGTGTTTGATCGATCAGTCTGCTGCAGAGAAACATTTGGGTTGCCAGGTTCTGCAAAATGTTTAATTAGCTTTGTTTTAACAAGCTCTTTAAAGCAATACTTAAAATGATCATTTGTTTGTCAGTGTCTCGCTCCGTCACCTTGAATTTGTGAGGAAAATGTTTCTCTTGCATGCAGAGAAAAGTCTGGATGATACCTGACGTGTCTGGACACGGAGGTGCAGCTCACCTGAGCAGGCTGAAGAATGTTTAAGCAGAAACTTTGAGGTTTTAGTAAAAATGCAGCGCTGGGAAGCAGTGACGTGTGACTGGAAGAATGAGACTCAGATTATACTGCAGGAGGTGTTTGTAAACTTCCCGTTTGCTGTGGAAGCGTGCGAGAAAAGCAGCTTTCTTGCAGAATTCAAGGATTCAATACTGACTTATTGGTTTATAAATGATCACTGTAGTTGTTGGACTGTTTGGCCTCGTGCATCCATCCGTCTATGAGAACTGGATATTTGAAGCTGCAGCTTTCTAATTAAAGGTCCTTCCAGCTGTTTTAGCAGGCTGTCAGTTTGCCTGTTTGATATACCAGCTTTTTTTTAGTTCTCTCTTTATAATCACCACTTCCTTTCACTTTATCACATCGCTTTCATCTTCCATCTTTTAGTTTTTGGGATTATTTGATTTAAAAGTCATAAAGAAGTGATCAAACTAAAGACCTGATGGACTATTGCACTGAATGAACCTTCTATCAGGGATTTACCAACCTGGCAACTCATCTGTTGATCTTATTAATGGCTGATTATTCTAAAAAGCTTTATTAATAAATCCTTAGTTAGAATTTATAAAGAGGTACCAGGACTCTTCTCTCCATTTCCTTTAAAAAAAAAAAAAATCTGAATCATCCTCGGTTTATGATTCTGGTTACAAATTTGTAAATTTTACTTGATATTTATAGTTTTTACCCATTTTAAGTGTACGAGATATGAATGGAAGTCAACCTGAACACTGACCTGTTGGTTCCTTAATGCAGTACCAGTTAAAATTCATCATAAGCAGTTTTTTGTTGCAGTTATAAACCATAGATGCAGTTTTCTCGTCACTGTCGGCTGCTAACACGGCTGTGTTTGCATCGTGTAAATCGTCTCTGTGCTGGAATGACACCATATTCTTTTTGTAAATTTATCGTGATGTAAAACTTTATTTATGGTCACATCCTAAGTGTGGATATTATGTACAGTATTCAGAGCACATAAACAGATTTGCCAGCAGCAAAAAAGGGAAATCAAGCTTGTCTTTCGAGAGAAATGTTTTGAATTTTAAATGAATTTATCAAACACGACTGAGCGAAGAGGACAAGTATGAGTGAAGCTTAATGGTGGAATATTTTTAGTCAAACTGAAGATGTTTATAGGAAGATGCCGTGTTTCCTGTGTGTCAGCCATGATAATCTGCCCTCTAACTGACAGAGACGCCATTAAAACCTTTGAAAACATTCACATCTCTGACTCTCCTGTTGCCTTTTTACTGACTTCTTTCTTTTATCTTCCTGCCAGATTCAAGTTTCTTCTTGTTTTTCCCTCTAAATTTACTTTGGATCTCCTTTTAGACACCATTCTTCAGTCCATTTGTCTCATTCTGTTTCTTCACAGAGGGAGAGAAAGCTTCTTTATCCGCCCTCCTATGTTCCCCAGCCCTCCTCCGTCCTTCTTCCTTTCTGGAGAGGCGTTCAGTGTCGACTCCCTCCTCATGTTGCCAAGAGAGAGTCTTTTCAGCGATATCGGCTCTTTCTTGTCTGTTGGAAGTGAGAATCTCTTCTGGGAACGCTTCTCCCTCTTCAGGTTATCCAGGTTCAGTTTATCCAGGTTCAGTTTACTCTTCTTCTTGTGTTTCTTATTGGGTAGCGCCCTCGTCAGCTGACGCCAGGCTTTGCTCACGGGCGACTTCTTCTTCTTCTTCTGCCAGAAAACGTTTCGTTTGGAGGAGGAGCCTCCCATGGCCCGCTGAGCTGCAGGGAGACAAACATAAAAATACAGATTGTTCCAGAGGACAGTTTGGTTTTTAATAGAAGAATTTTAGAAGAAGCTGGATATCTTTTTTTTTTAATAATGTATATATTTTTAATAATTCATGTGGTTTGACTTTCCCCACTTTAAATTTGAAATTTAAAAACTTAATTTTAAATGTTATTTTTTTGTATGGTTCAGTTTTTGAAAAGCAGCTTTTAAAATAGCCCGGTGAACATGCGACATGTGAATTAAAATCACATAAATTCAGATTGATACTTTCCAAAGTCAATTATTTTAATGCTTTATATTCAGGAAAGTTTTAATATTTATTTATAAGTCTTAAGGAGTATTTGACTCATTATATTTGATTAAATTCTGTATTTACATTTATATTATTGTGTCCTTTGTTTTCTGACAGGATTGTTACTAGATTATTTTCTAAATTGATGTTTAAATTAAAAAACAATGTAAATAAGAATTAATTTACTCTATAATGTAATTAACATGGCTGATTTTAATATTTTACTACAAAGCTGCAATTATGTCAGATTTCATTTATATGTTTGTGTGAGTTTGTAAACAGCCGCTGATTACTCCAATTCTTCATGAACTTTTGCATTAAATAAATAAGTTTCTTTTATAAATAAGGTTTAATTTACTCTACAATCTATTTATTATGGGCTTATTTAAATAGTTAACAAAAAAAAACCAAATTCTTGTAGCTACCAGTAGACAGTTATTAAACATGCTTTTAATCATATTACTATTCTATAAACAGACACAAGTTCATGAGTAAAACGAGAGATTATTAAGAAAATAAGAGACTAGACAGATCATATATATTATAAAGATAATTAGCTTTGTCAGTTCAAATGTTCTCATTGAATCCAACTTTAAACCTAAATGGTATTCTGAGTTAAAGTCTCCTCATGCTCTTATATTGTATATTCACAAAGTGTCCATACGAACCTTATTCTCTCTCCGCAGCCTGTCGCAGCAGAACGAGTCGCTCCTTTGTGTCCTTTGAGTCTGAAGGTAAACAGGTTGTTTGTTCCTGTATCATCATGTGAGGGATCCGATGGATCAGATACACTGACGACACAAACTCAGAGAAACATCTGCTGCCAGAAAGGTTTTTCATTTCTGTGATACTTTTAAAACATGCAGCACCCGAACAGGAAAAGGACAAACTGGTTGTGTGACATTCTCTGAGCCTGATGGTTTCTGCTGATTCAACAACGCCTATAAAGTAAAGTACGCCCTTAAATGTTCCTTATGCACTATGTAACATATGCAGTTTGACAAAGACTCTCCCTGTTGACTGATTACCAGCTTTGTGTCTAACTTTCTTCAATGCAGCAGATTTAACAGAGCTTTTTTGCAGCAGACATTTTTTACTTTACATATAAGAACTGTCTTTCAAAGACTAGATTGTGCAATATTTACGTCCATACAACTGCAATAATTGCATTTTTTTCTAGTGCAAAAATTACACCCATACTAATGCAGTAAATATTTCTATCTAAAGCCAGTAGTACATGTATTCTAGTGCAATAAATATATTTATTCTAGTGCAATTTATACCTGTATTCATGTACAATAAATATATGAATAATACTGCAATAATTATGTTTATTCTAGTGCAATAAATACATTAATACTAGTGGATTGAATGCATTAAAACAAGTGCAATTAATTATTTTATTCTAGTGGAATAAATACATTTATTCAAGTGCAAATAATACAGTAAAACTAGCTCAATAACTTTATTCTAGTGGAATAAATGTATTAAAACTAGTGCAATAAATAATTATTCAAGTGCAATGCAAGAAATACATTAATACTAGTGGAAAAATAACATTTATTCTAATGCAATAAATACAGTAATACTAGTTTAATAACTTCATTCAAATGCACTTAATACATTTATTGTAGTGCAATGAATACATTTAGTTGAGTGGATTAAATGTTTTAATACTTGTGGAATGTTTGCATTTTTTTACATAACATTTATTTAACTTGTTTTTCAGATTCTGTGCCGTCTCCTGTGGACGTTTGTTGGCTGAAGTTGTTTTTCTGTCTCTGAATGTTTCTGTGGAATTCTTCTTGTCATAGTAAGAAACAGCACATGTGTTCCTCGTAACTGTAAAAGTTGAAACAGTGAGTCAGCAGGACCCGGAAACTGAGGCAGCGAAATGGAATTCAGCCATCATTAATGTTATTGTTTACATCTGTATTTTTCCTGCGGTGGAGCCTCATAGCCACGAGAGGAGCCTCACAGTTATCTGACATGTACACCAGTGTTGTTTGTGCCAAACAGGGTCATATTACAAAAGAAATATTATGATAGAAACTCATTCAAAAGGCTTCCTGGCCAAGAGATCACAGCCAAACGAGAGGGCAAAGTGTTGGTCCGCGTCCAGTAAGTGCTGAAGGATATTTTCCAGGGATAATGTGCAGCTAACACAGATACAACAGAAACTTATATTTATATTATTGCATGTATTCAGCTTTATTTAATATTAATTTTCTTTCTTTTTCTGCAGATTTGATTCTGTGTTAACCAGCTTTTACAGCCCATTAAAGTCCTTATTGATCCAGAAGGTAACTCACTAACACTCTCATTTATTTACTCACTCGCACTAAGACTATCTGCCTGCTGCACATGTTATCCTCCCTCTTTCTCTTCTTGTTTACTCCACATTACTTAGGCTTAAGATTCAGTTTATTTAGACTCTCTGCAGCATCCAAAACCACTTTTATCCACACAGCTCACTCCGCTTCAGATTGTTTACCTGCTGAAATGAGATTTTCTTCTTCTTTGTTAGTTCAGGGCCTCAGAATTTACATTTGCTCTGTTTTTTCCCCCTGCAATTTGCAATGCAAATGAATTTTTCTGCTGACCCAGGTCACCTGGTCATGGCCTGGGGCTGAAGTCTGTGCACTGCTCAAGGGCGCCACCGTGTGGAGGGAGAAGACACTGGCACTGACATATATGTTCATGTAAGAAACTTTAATCTGCTCTTAAATTATATATACATTTTTAAAAAACGAGGCGGCTGTAATGCATTAACCAGATTAATGCTGCTGCTGCCTTCACGTGAGTCCAAAATAGGAAACATCTTTCTGTGACATCCTCATTGGCCGAGATGTGACGTTGACGGGGGCGTGGAGCCGGAATCATATTTAAACATGAAGCATTTTATTCTCCAACTGTTTGTTGTTTTTTTTATTCATCTTTATTATAAAAGTGAGCGCCTTGTTTCTATTTTTATCTCTCCGTTTAACGGCTTGTTATCATTCTTATGTTGTGTCTGCATCACAGGGTCCTCCCCCCTCTCCCCTCCTCCTCCCCCTCCTCCTCCTTCTCCATCCCTCCTCCTCACATTTTCCCGGTGCTGTCGGTGCTTCTGCTCCTGCTGCCTCCGTGTCCTCCGTGCGGCGCAGCGCGGCCATGGTGGACTCTCCCAGCGCGATGAAGAAGACCTTCTCGGTGCCGGAGATCAAACCGCTGGACCAGTACGACTTCAACCGGGCCAAGATCTGCGCCAGCGTCCGGTGGCTGCTGTCGAAATCGTACGGCTCTGCAGGTAGGACCCGCCGCTGCTCTCATCACCGAGGCGCTTGCTTTGGGTGGGGCGCTTAATAATTCATCCTGCTGTAGCCTATATATGGAGCTCTGAGTTGGATTGTGGTTTAATTTCACGGGGACGCCTCCAGCATCAATCTACCCGGCTGCATCCATCCGCATCAGCCGCTGCTGCACTGATGCTCGGTGAACCTGCGCGTCCCTCCCAGGCGGCGCTGCATGTAGGTTATAGGCTCCCATGTTCCTGGAGCATTTTCAGCCAATTATTGACATGCATATGAGGCTTGTCAGGAGGAATCTCCTCAGCGCTGCGTGATGCATGGAGGTACTGGAGGCTGTCATCGCTGCAGTGCAACAAAGCCTTTTGTCATCCGGCCTGTGGAGGGGTCCACCAACCTGCACACAAACACCTTTAAAATCATATAATGTGTCATTTAAAAGCACGACTGTAACAAAAGATGCACAGGCCCTGCATATGTGTGGGCCGGCTGTAAATGGGTCAGGACCGCATAATATTTGTGTCAGTGTTACGCACGCACGCTGTGCTATAGCGCGTGGCAGCCCAGTGAAGGTGACATAGTGGGTGTTATAAGACAATGGTGGTGCTGACTGCTGCACATGTGCCTGCAAATGCAAGCATTTCATATCAAGCTGCCTATCTTCAGATGTCTTTTGAGAAATATGCTGTGCATGCATTGTCATAAATGTGTCCAAAATACCGTAAATGCACTGATAAAACACCTGCATACTATAATGCAATCAAATGTTGCATTATTGTGATAAATAGCATCTAATAAGGCTTATAATGTTTAATGTTTGGTGCTGAATTGGATGACATCATACTGTTGGTGCTCCTTTAATGGATGTGCAACTGATTATCATGTTCACTGCTGTATTCTTTAGCTCTTTATTTGCATAATTTAAAAGAAAAGTCATAGAAAAAAGTACATAAATGCAGTACATGTGCAGGTGAGGTAGAAACCCTGACAGATTACTATTTGTAAAAATAATTATATATTGAAAAAAGTCTTTAAATTGCTTCTTTTCTCAGACCAAAAACCACCAAATATATAAAATTTACAACCATAAAAAGCAGAAAAAAGCAGTAAATCATCACAATCGAGATGCTGAAAAAGCTGAATTATTGGCAGCTTTGTTTGATAGCTGACCCAAAATGATTTATTAATAACTAATATTCAGTCAGCTTATTGTTTCTGTCATTACGCACCAGTTTGGGAGTGAATGACGTGTCCCAGTGTGTGTGGGTTCGTGCTCTGCTGACTAACACTGTGATGTCACGCTGTCGTTAACACTGCAGTAGTAAAAGTCACATAGTTTCTGTTTAGGTAATAATCCGTGTTTTTTTGTCTGTAGTAATAGATTGAGACAGAAATTCATGTTCCGTTTGTGTGGTCAGTGAGCTGAGCTGGAAACCTCTCAGCAGGGGACGCTTCATTGTTGTCTGTCAACTGGAAAATGCCCAGTGGGTGCCTCATGCAACTTTAATGGAAGCCCTTCAAGAAAATAGCACTAATAACGCCACACAGATTCACACACACTCCTGATTCAGCTGAGGTTCATCCTACCTGACACGGACACAGGGTGACAACTCCAAACATGAGCTTTGTTTGTGACATTTCTTCCTGTTTTTGTTGTTATTTTGGAGTCGTTTATTACCTGAACATAATTAAAACCTTGTTTTTAATGGTGACAAAGATACAAATTTAACCCATCTACAGCTGGCAATATGGGGAAAGTAAAATATGTAAAAATAAAAAAACTAGACATTTAAGACATTTTTCTCAATGTCAATTTTGTGACAATAATATAGGAATAACAATACAATAAAAATATTTACATAATGATGTTTTTGATTTATAATCATCATTAATGTGGTTATTATGACTATAAGTCGGTAAAAATGAACAATAGAACAGCTAGAAGATGCTGGTGTTATTTTAGAAAATAACATCACTTTACTTTAATGCATCTATAAAAAAAAAAAACAGGAGGATTCAATAATGTTTACCAAAATCTAATAAAAAAAATCAATCTGATATTTAGTTTCCTGCAATGATATCCAAATATTATTGAATACGTATGATTAAGTTTTATTATAGTATAAAGTATAAAACTCCATGCGCTGCTTATTATCATTTATGTGTCATTATTCTCATTTAAAAATATGTTAAAATGATCATGCACCAACAAAGACTTTTTGTTCAGAATATTATTTGTAAAATGTTGTAAAACTTAAGTTAAAACAAAATGCATGAAATTCAAAATGAGGGTATATTTTCACAAAAAAAAAAAAAAGTTTGTGCATTAGATAACTTGTATTTGTACTGAATTTAATTGAATGTAGGTAAAAAAGGATTTTCTTACATTTTTCTTACATTTATTACAACGTCACAACTTTTTTGGCATCAGGGTTGTAGGCCAAAACATCTCCATAGCAACATAAAGCTTAATTAATGTGGATCAGTAGTCATGCTGCAGACTAATTGGGATATCATAACATTATTTTCTGGCATTTTATACATAGGAAAATAAATCTGGTGATGGTTTCCAGCTCCGAGCACGTGTTCGTATCTGTGAGAGAGATTTGAATCGTTTGGGGACTTCTACCTGATCGTGCTCAGACATTCAGCACATTGTTACACTGTTGAGCAGTTTTCGCTGCACAGGCCTGTTTGTGTGTTCTCCCCTGATTGAATCAGTATTATGCTAAATGGTTTAGCTGCTTCCTACTCTGCAGTCCGGTCTCATCGCCTCTGCTGAGATCGGGACAGAATGGCCACTTTCCATTTCCACCATCCCCATGGTGACGGCGGTCCTTTTTCCTCCCAGTGCTGCAGAGTGTGAAAGGCGGAGAGTTTAACCCCAAATAGTGTGTGTCACACTGCAGTGGAGTGTGTGATTCTGACTGTTGTTTGTGTGGTGACACACATAGAGGTTTCTATTCAGATTCAATGTGGCTATGCAGCAGTTTCTCTTCTCGTCTGGGTGGAAAAGAAGGAGTACAGTTACATAAGAGAGCATCATAACAGTAGGTGACAGAGAGGAAGAGCTCATTATGAGTCACGGTGAGATATGTGAGGACGGATGAAGGAGCGGAGAGGAATCGGAGGAGCTCAGAGAGAGAGAGGATTGACTGTCATAGTAAGTGGAAGAGATGTGGAGTCTGATATTCCCGTTAAGAAGTCCACTCCAATCTTCAGGATTATCCCGACTCCTTGTTCATCCTTCCAGAGCTGGAATATGGGTCAGCCAGGGAAGTGTGTGTTCTTGTGTCCACAGTGTGTATTTGTCTATGCAATGACCCACTCGTAGTGGTCTTCATGCACACGCACACTTGTCTGGGGGACCTAGCTGAGCTGTTCATGCACATGATGGCATTATCTTCTCCTGCAGGCTTACTGTCACCTAATCTTCATAGTGGGAAAACTTCACTTTCATCCAGTAGTTATTCAGTTTTCTCTTCCAGAACAGATAATATATAACGGCGCTACTTTCACTCTGCAGGAGCCGATGTGAACTTTGTAAGCTTTTTCACAATGTGTTGACGAAGCAATTCCCTGCACCAGAGCGGGACAATGCAGCACGCTGACGCATTCATCCTCATCTCTTGTATCTGCAAGAAATATCTTAATTCTGCACCATAAACTTTACGGTTGTTTCTCTCCTCATGTGCAGCTCAAAGAACGTCTTTTAGGAGATGAACAAGTTGCTCCACTCTCCTATAATTATCTCCATGTGTAGATAATGACTGAGTGGACTCTTTCAACTTCCGCTGTCCACTGAAATATTAATTCTGAGCTCTTTTGCCTCCATGAACTCGGTTGCTTCTTTCCTTCTAGTTGCTCTGCTTTGAGCTGAATGCTAACTTCAAATGCTAGCAACATCTGTGACATGCTGATGTTTAGCAGGTAAAGTGTAATGAACTTTAGCAGAATTGTATGCTAACATTCGCTAAATAGCTCTAAAGTGGTCACAATGCCAGATTTTTAAACAACTAGGATCCAAAAAACAGTACTTAATACCTCTTTAGATACCTCTTTAAAAAGCAACAAAAGTCCAAGGCACACAACAAATTAAAATGTGTCGATACTTTTTACAACCTTAGTAAAATATGATGTAATTTGCAGGTGTCATAAAGATTTTCACCTCATGATGGAGCCAGATGAAATGTTAGAGTATCACTAAAGTCAGCAGCATTAATCCTCTGGGAACTATGAATCTCAGTACCAAATTGTGTGCAAGTCCATCAAGAAGATGGTCAAATATTTCACCAAAAAGTAACTTGATAGAAAGAAAAAGTTCTGCAGATACAAAAGAAGGAATAAGGAAGAGCATGCTAAGAGTTTATTAGGATTCATCCATAGATCTCCATGCATATCTGTCTTGTGTGTCATTGCAGTCCATCCTAAAAGTTTCATCCTCTGGGGAGCATGAATGTCTGTATAATATCATGGAAATCTAATCCTTTTTCAGATATTTCAGCCTGGATCAAAGTTGTGGACCAACTCAATGATTCTCCTCTTTCCTTTTGCAGAAAATGTCCCTGTGGAGTTGCGAGAGCCACTTTACAAAGACCAGTATGATCAGGAGCATCTCAAGCCGGCCGTGTCCAAGCTGCTTCTCTCCCCGGAGATCTACTGCAGAGCCCAGGCCCTGCTGGCACAGGGGGTCTCCCTGCCGGCGTCGCAGGGGTCCCCGGCTGACAACTCGGCTCTGCTTCAGTTCCTCATCAAGAAAGGTTTCACTCCAAAAGTCCAGGATGCAGACGTCACTGAGGAGGACCTCAGCTTTGTCCCCATCAAGACGGTGGGTTAAATTGGACTTCCAGTGGTTATGTTCCTGAGGTGTTTATTTAAAGTAAAAAAACCACAAAAAAAGTAGGTAAATAAGAATTAGTAGAAGTAGTAGCAGTAAGAACAAAAACAACAGATGGAAGAAAAGTAGGACGTGATCAAAGGACGGAGGGATGAAAGGAAGGAGAGACAGGACAGGAAGAAGAAAATATAGTGATATTTAGCAGTCTGACTCTGTGCTGAATGTATAAAATACCACTTCTAAGTAACATAAAGGGAAAAAAAGGCTCCAGAAATAGCAACCAGAGGCAGCACTGTAGTAAAGTTTTGAATCTGATTTATTGTCATTATGTGTGAAATCGTCCCTCGTGTGATGGTGCAGAAAGCCCACCTCGCCCTGATCGACTCTCTGATGACGCTGGTTGCTAAAGACGCCGTGGGCAGGGTGAAGATGGCGGAGGAGGCGGAGCAGATGGGCGTCGGGTCTCCGTGGGAGAACGCTCTGCTCTTCTGGGTCAACAGGGTGAGACCGCAAGATCACTTTCAAACGCTGACATCCTCTTATTTATATAGGTTTTCAATTAAAGGAAAGGTTCCCTGTTTTTCACTCAAGACCTGTTTAAAATGGGGTTTACCATCATCATCAGCCTTGAGAAACACTCTGCTTGGACTGTTTGAGGCTTTAAAACCAGGATTAATCTTATTTTGATAAACCCAGTGATGTAGAAAGAAAACTTGCTTTTACAGAATCAGACCTCTCCTTGTAAAGGATTCTGTTTATGTGTAGATATAAGTCGAAAAAATCATCAAAAGAAAGCACTGTTTCTGTGTTTGTCCTCCTTTTTCTCATTAGACATATAGGCAGCACAGATGTTTAACAGTCTAATGAGCTGATCGAAAAGTAGATTATTTTCATGGTAATAACAATAAAAATAACAATAATAATAAACTGTATTTTTATAGCACCTTTCATACATGAAATGCAGCAAGAAGTGCTTTATTTTAGCATTCAATTTATAAAGTGGAAGTTAAAAATATAGATCATGAAAGTGTACCAGAGCAGCTTAATAAGTACTTCACAATAAATACTTTTTATAAAAAGACTTCATCAAATGGCAAGAAAAAAGTATAGACTTTATTAAATAAAAGTTGGCAAAGCTTAGTGGTCTGAAAATCAGAGCCAATGCAGAAGCGACTTAAATGTGCATTGTTATAAATGTCCAGCAGGGGGCGACTGCACTGGTTGCAAAAGAAGTCAGTACTTATTTTTTCACAAAGCAGTTTTTATCAAATATTTTGGTTGTTTTACATTTAAAAAAAGATTTGCATTGATGAAATGAATGAAATTATCCCTTTAACTTCCTACAGCTCAACCAGAAGTTGAGAGAAATCACAGAAGAAGAAGATCCCACCAAGTCGCAGACGTGCACCGACCTGCAGACGACCCAGGACACGGTAAAACACACACCTACACACACACACACACATGCACGATGATTTCCATGAAGCAGCTTTCTCTCATACTGTTGTTGTGTTGCTGAAGCTGCTAACACCGACCTTGCTCTGCTTCTCTGTTCTCCCCCGGTCGTGTCTCTGTCATGCCTTGCTCTCTGGCAGTGTCAATCCAACCGTTGGTACTGGAAGCTAGTCCCCGTAAGTGTTACTCTTCTCCTGTCCATCTTCCATCTCTTAGTCCGTCCATCTGCTGTGGCTGACATTTTACTGTGCCTGCTAGAAATGCCTCTCACAGAACTCTAATCTGTCCCGTTATGAAAAGTGCCTCAGTGTATGATGTCATTTAAATATCTGCTGACCTTTTTCCAACTGTTACTGCTTATTGTTCTCTAACAGATGATGTTTTGGGACACTGGGGTGTTTTGTTACATTCAGTCATCAGTTTCATCTTTATTATCAGAGTCGAGGGGGAGGAGATGTTGGACAGGAGGGAGGGGAAATGACTCCCTCGCTGATATTTAAACCACCTCTGCGCCCCCTTTGTTCGTCCCCTTCCTCCTCCTCCTCCTCCCCCCTGTCGCTCCTCTCTCCCCTGAGCAGTGCCATGTGACTTTGTGGTGTGGCGGTTCCCATGATGACCGGCCCCCTTGTCATTTATGCTTGTTTCCCTCTCTCTGCCATCCCCCATCCAGCATGCTATCGCTTTTTGTTTGAAGGAGTCGGGGAATAAGCCGCCAGTGGTAACGTATAACACCTCGCTCTTTTCTCACCCTCATCCTCCACGTGTC
>CAFUXE010000765.1:247319-262516 GCA_903364295.1 Serranus cabrilla | reverse complement strand
AAGCTTCCTGTGTTATCCCTGAGGGGGAAAGAGAGCAAGAGAGCGCCAGCAGGGAGGGTCATCAGCACTACTCCGCTCGGATAAATGCTTTTCCTCCTGCAGTCTCACCTCACTGCACAGCTATTGTCCTCAGGAAGAGTGAAAAAGAGGCTTTGTGTGTCAGAGAAAAGCAAAGATGTGTGTGTGTGTGGGTGTGTGTGTGTGTTTGGGTTCAAATATTTAACAAATCACTTGACAAACCTCTCAGCCTTTCTCTATCAATTCCACAACTATGAATCAAATAATTGGTTTTCTAATGAGACAGCCTCTCTGTTGTTTAGATGCTTCCCAGTCCCGTCACGATGATATTCCACACTTCAATACACTACATGGCCAGAAGTATGTGGACACACACACAAAACAGCTCCAACAGTCTCCACTCTTTTGGCTTCAGGCTTATGACAACATTTTGGATCCCAGCTGCAGGGAAGTGCTCCATTCATTCAGAGGTCAGGTACTGAGCGATAAGCCGTGACTCGCTGTAGGCGTTCCAGTTCATCCTGAATGTGTGATGGCACTGATGTCAGGGCTAGAAAAGCATTTCTTTATGTTCGAGTGTGGAGACATATATTTGTGCTATATATTCTCAATGCAAGGTTTGTTTAGGATCTTGCTTATGTATCGTTATGTGAAAGTATCCTTCAAAAGCCTTATTGAGATTGAAATCCCCCTCCAGGGTAAAAAGGAAGAATAAACATCTTAAGAACAATAAACACAAACAATACAAACGCAGCCAATCAGAGTGAGTGACACATGCAATTTAGGACGGTTCCTGCTCCATTTTCAAGTAGGACAAATATGGCCGCCGGGCCACAAACTTTAAATCACAGGTAAATAGTCACTAAAATGTTTCTGAAATAGTTAATGCAATAACTTGAATCTTGATTTATATTTGATCACCACTGCCTACACATCCGCCGAGCAAATAAAACACGATCTCTGCAGATTCAGCTGGTTTCCAAGAGTAAACACACAATCCAACCAAAAATATAATAAATAGGAAAACAGTTTAAATGCATAAAAAGGTACAATTTCTTTGCCATCGACTTAAATTCTCCATACCTATGAGCTCTGACAGTTTCAGGTGAATTAGTGCATTCTGTGTGCTGAAAAGCTTTTTCTTTACCCAGTTCTGTTCTAACTCGAGGACAAACATCTGAACAATATTATGCGAGTGCAGATCTCACTGATTTTGGTTTCTACACATGCATGTACAGAGGAAATAACGACCAAGTCAGAGATTTATATATAAAAGTCAACCATTAAGCAGATATTTAAATCTACAGAGATCGCCATTTAACCGCAGCATTTAGAGTACAATGGTGCATGAGCTTTGTAATTTCATGAGGTTCTGTGGTGAGGAAACATCTCGGAGAGTAGGCATCGTTTGGTTTAAGAGCCGACATTTTTCTTTGTTATATTTGTCCCGGCTCTCTTTTGAAGTTGAACATTTTAAAAAAAGCATGCAGGACATGCAGCACATCACACTACTGCTATTTCTAGCAAACTGTAAACATGCAGTGAACTCACTGCAAAAACCTATTACAGAGCTTCAGATCACTACAACTAATAGGAACCATATAAAAGTACACAGAACACATGGAGAGAGGTTCACATACTTCTGGCCATTCAGTGCATCAGATAAAATGGATGCACAGAAACAAGTTAATTCTCAAAAAGCAGCGAACATGCTACGATGTGTGTGTTGTGAACTGGTCTGGGCAGCGGACACGTGTTTAGAAAGAACCCCGGCGTCTCTCTGAGCGCGCATATAGAGCCATCGCTGAGCTAACACGGGGTTAGCGAGGACAAATAGCGCTGATTGCTGCGCTGCAGAAGGCTGATCTGGGATCAGAAGGGAAAAATCGTGAAAAGCTTGATTTTAGAGAGCGCTTTGATTTTCAGAGAAGTGCTCGGATAAGACAGGATGAGAGATTAGATCTGCTAATAGGACACTATGGTTTAATTAGAGCTTAGAGATAAACTACAGTACATCTACCCCCTTACATTTCATGCACTGATGGTACAGTTAGCATTAGTTTCCCTTAATTTGAACTTAATGTGACTCACTACTTAAGGGCTTACTGCAGTCTATATGTAGCCCAGGCCCTGTTTATAGTGTGTGAAATAGACTATATCATACATTATTTAAAGTGTGCATGTAATGTATGCTTGTGTACAATAAAATCACAGTACGATCAGAATCACATTTGACAGATATTTGTGTGTGGTGTTCAAGAGAGAGTCTGCTGAATGTCAGCTCACGTCAACATGTATTTATCTCCGAGCCCCGTTTCCTCCACTCCAAATGCAAATTAATTTAAATCTGCCACTCAGCTCTAATTAAGAAGATGCATCAGAAATAGCAACAAACTGAGCTGTTTTAATGCTCATGTGCTTCTGTTATCACAATAAAGATTCATAATCTGACAGCACGATGATCAAGAATTCACAATAACTGTTAATAATTATGATATATGAATCTAGTCGGCACACAAATTAAGTGATACTCTGTAATTACTAATGGACTTGTTGTGCTGCACAGGATGAGTGAGCAATAAGGACCTGAAATTATATAATTTAAGGAATATTTGTGATACAATAATTTTTCAGAAACGTTTGTGGCAGACAGAGCTGTGGCTCTGTAATAATATTAATGAGGGAATCTACCCATATATAGGTCCATTTATATCTTGATTATGATATATATATATATATATCATGATACAGCATGTTTTCCAGGAATTAAACACATAAATCACATGATAAAGCATATTTATATACATTATAGCAAAACAAGCCCTCTATGGTGGAGCAACAAACAAATTCTGCTGGAACACAGTTTGGCTTTTATGACATTACGATATATACAGTGCTACATCATCCTGCCCTAATATACACTAGAAGGACAGTGAGAGCACATGCTGTATCATGCAATTTTAACAAAGGTGAAAAAGAATCAATGCATCCACACTGTGATAAATCCATCCACCAGTCATCTTCCTTTTATACAGCTGACAAGTGGACAGTGAGCCTGAAAACTAACCTCCTTGGCAGAGATAAGATCTGAGCTGAGGAAGACAGACTTCAGGTGGTCGAGCCCACAGATGTTGGGCGGTTGTTTGATCCATGACCATGGCAGTCTACTTGCTGAAATGTTCTGATGAGCAGGTGGCTGAATGTGTGTGAATGAGGACTTATAGTGTAAAAGCACTTTGAGTGGACAAAGTGCTCCACAAATGCAGTTACAAGACATTTTCAAACCAAACGACCTCCTTAGCGGACATAACACCTCTCTCATTAAGTCATTGATGTATATGGATCTGACATTAGTTATACAATTAATATAAAATTATAAAAATGAGTTCAACTTGTTACAAACTAAACTGGACAAAACATGAAAATTAGACGAAGCATGGGACCTTCGCTGTGTGATGTGAGTTCTGCTCTGTGTTTCTGAAGTCTAATGTTGTCAAACATCTTCCAAACTATTGAAGTCACTTCGGTTTAAACAAGAACGCAGAAACACTATCAATATTGTGATGTGACAAATATTCATCATGCAGCTCAGGTTTAATTGGAGACTCTAAATTGCCCGTAGGTGTGAGTGAGCGTGTGAATGGTTGTCTGTCTGTATGTGATAGACTGGCGTCCTGTCCAGCGTCAACCCCGCCTCTCGCCCAATGCAGCTGGGATCGGCTGCAGCCCCCTGCGACCCGGGTTTAAATAAGCGGTTATGGGAAAATGAAAGAATGAATAAAGATATTGTAAATACTGTTCTGCTGCACTCGGGTCCTCCAACATTACATTTCGACAGACCCCTGACAAGCTTTTATACAAAGCCTGTGAAAATGCATTACACAGAAAGGACGTCGTCTAGGATCACCTTCACCTGATAACCTGCCATTGTACCGTGGCCGAACAGAAAAATAACCCTCAGTGTTTCGTATCTTGATGGAGTGTAGATGTACTTAAGTAACCCCTCATATTTTCCTTTCAGACTCTTCGCAGTGAGATTACAGGAGGCAGCGAGCATTGTAAGAGGCACAGGTAATTGCCCTCATTTCTGCTGCAGACAAAAGCCAATGTTCTGGCTGCTCTTAAGTACGCTGCTGAGTGTCAGTCAAGGATTCTTCAAGGCTGCAGAAAATAGTAAGGCTCTTTTTTTTCTGCCTTGACTACTATCAATCAGGCGATATTACGGGTTTAAAAACCTTTGCGTAGACAGATTGCTGCAATTTTTTTACAGTATTATATAAATTTGAACGACTCCTCTGTCTAAGGGAGCTGAAGTGATGATTTCTGGCCTGATTCTGGTCAACATTATCATTCCATTTCTTTCTTTTTGTTCATTATTACTTTGGAGACGGATGAGTTGGTTGGAACATTTTTACAAAAGCTCACGAATTGTGAGTTCACACTGCTGGCAATCTTTTATTGCCCTGGATGATGATGACTTTTGCTTTGGAAGAATTATCTTTCTGGAACATACTCTACAAACTTTAACTCTTAACTTAAAACTCCTTCAGAGGGTTTTGAGCACGACTTCCTTTTATAATGAGGAACATATTCTGATTATTTGGACAGGGAGATTGTCATACTACCACTGTATAAAGTCCTGACTGGGCAAGGCATATTCATCAAACTACTTCCTTACTTACTATCAATAAGCAGTAATTAGGATTTTATTGAGAGAAAATACTTAGTAAATGACATAGAGGTGTAGAATATGGTCGTGCAGAATGAGTCATTAATAAGTACTTGATAATGACAAAGTGCCAATGTTAACCCTTGTTGAATGTAAAAATGTGTTTATTAAATAAATACACAGTTATTTTAATGGTTAAAGATAGAGAAAGATTTGCGAGATATCTATAAATATCTATAGCACGAAGTCGAATGCTGCTTCCTTCACTTGACCTCTTCACTCCCACAAACACACACAGATCATAATATCTTGTATACAGTCGGCTGCCGGGGTGGAGGTGGAGGTGGAGGTGGAGGTGGGGCTTTTGAAACGTTACATGAACGGGAGCAGCATGTGTCAGCACAGCTTTCAGGTTAGCAGCGTAGCGGCGGGCGTGGCAGCAGGAGAGAGCAGAGCGCTGACAGCTTAAGTACAGGGGCATAATCAAATGGTACGTTGGATATATGTTGCAGTGAAAGGAGAATGTCATGTGAATGTAGAGGCAGAAATCGAAATTGACTGCCTGAAGTTTTTTTTAAAATACTTTTTGAGAAGGCTAAAACATATTCATCTTGTTCAGTCTTGTGTATATACACACGTCTACAGAGGGGTTTTCACAGCCATCAGCTCTTAAATGTTCCTCTGACTTGATGAATCTCATATTGCTGCTGTTGTACTGCAGTGTGAATAGAGTTTCTCCATAATGATGACAAAGGTCTTAATAGACGTTTCTGTGTTGTGCAGCAGAAATATGAAGAAACAAATTTTACAAAACTTGAGCTTGAATTAGAAGAAGATAGTGGACAGGAAACATAATGTCAGTGCAGGAAATGCTCATATGTGATATCAACCCCATCCTCAGGACATCACTTTTTGTAAAATTGCATCGAAAAACTCCAGAGAGAGACTAAAAATAGCGCTATACAAACGTACATTTCACCTAAAAAGGCCGTGAATAAGACAAGAGGGTGACAATCATAAGGGCTAATCTCGAAAATACAATACACGTTTTTTAAAGTCACCAATAGTATAATAGAATTATGTCCCTTGAAATGACTGTTTCATGGTGCAAAAAGTACACTGTGGTCTGTTGTCGTTTCTTGAATTTATTTTAAAATTTTGGTGTGAGACCGTACCGACAGAAGTTCCCAAATGTTGAACGTATTGTCTCTCCAGAAAGACATTTTCTTTGGCGTCTTTGTGTAAAAGACCCTCAGAAGTTTATATTCAAGACATATGATAGAAACATTGTTACCATGCCCACTCGCTCGCCCTAAGTTCTCTGGGTCTGTCAGACATTATTTGGACTCTGTACTCAGGAGCTGGCAGGGTAAAGCTTGTTTAACGTCCGATCGAAAGGATTTAGACATTTGCATTCTCACAAACAGCCTCTTCTAGTAAGTCTGGACAGGTTCAGGGTTTGGGTGAATGTGTGAAAAGGTTTTTGTGGTTGCTCTTTTTGTAAGCCCAAATAACAGAACACGCCATTTTTTTGACAAAAATCTGAATTCATGGTTATGTTAACTTCAAATGCATCACACAGTGATTTGATTGATGCAGGAATTATTTTGCACTGTGGTTAACAGGTGGCATCACCCAAGTAGGAGAAGAAAAGACCAATCTTTTCCATTCAAATTTTATAAAGGTATTCTGAAAATTCTGGCTTGAACGGATCCATTTTCACATGCAAACTTGGTCTACAGCTTGGTGTGAAAACGGCCCAAGGAGAAGGTGGCACAGCAGGTGTAATTCTAGCTTTTGAGAGGGTGTATTTAAGCTTGTGTGTGTGTTCAGCGTAAATGTCCGCTGGCTTTTAACAACATCAGACCAAAGTCACCACAGATTGTGCGTCTGTGTTGTGAGGACCAAACCCATTTAGGGAATTCAGAGGGTATTAGTTGGTGATTTAGGTCCTAATGAATGGGTTGCCAAGCCACACAAACACATAGATGTGTCCTCAGCAAACACACACACACACTAATCCTTCAGTGAATTGTAACTAAGCATTGCTCTCACCCCGGACCCTTCTTCCTGCCACGCTAAACACCAGTTCGTGGGACACCATCTGGTCTGCTCGCTTCAAAAAAATGAGATCTTGTCAGAGCAGCGTGAATAAGCACACAACGCTAAGAACCCAAAGACTCCAAAAGCCAACTGAAGATGAGAAGCCCAAATATCGCCCCATTACTCATCCTCTGACCCCAAATGTGATGTCCATTATAGCACACCAACCACTGGGTACAACCAATGCCAGCCCGGTTACTATTTGCATATGAAAGGTTTTAGCCTCAGAATATAGCATCCAGAGAGGTGGCTCTGGCTCTGATTTCAAGGGATATTTAGCCCCCTATTCAGCCATCAACAAAGGATGGGCATTCAGACAGGCAGGGAGGGAGGCAGTGCTTGCTGAGCCGTCACAGAGCTCATTTGTTCTCTTCTGTTTACTTAAGCCTCCCCCTCTTTTTTCCTCTTCCCTCCAGAGGCTTCAAGCATGGATGGGTGGGTGATTGGGAACCCTCCTTCCATCACTCCATCCCAGTGGGAGAGATAAACAGCAATTTAAATGGTAGTCAGAAAAAGGTTTTGATTTGCATGAATTTATCGGTCAATCAGCACCGCCGACAATCATCATCAAAACTGTCGGGGCGTCGTTGAGCAGAATTATTTATATAGTTTAACTCCTTCGTCTTTTTCTCCCTCGTCCTTTGTTCAGCTGCTAGCATCGTGTGCGTCTTTGTGAATCTCTCTGGGAGAAAGAATGAACTTTGTGTCCGTGCACTGTTTAAGTTTCTTTAGTGTTTGATAGGAAAACACTTGAAAACACATGAAGCTGAGCGCCTCCTGATGTGGTTTCTGCCACCACCCACCTCCAGCGTGCTGATGGGTACATGCTAGGAGACGGCTCAGGCTTCAGAGGGGAGACGTACTTGTAATTACAGAGGTGGATTAGAGGGAAGACGAGAGGCCACATGGACCAGCGTTGTTTTGTCTGAGAAGTGGGGAAGTTGTCGTACTGGTCATCCCTCAGAATGACCTTGCTATGACCATGTAAATTTGTTGGGTTATTTTTACTGTAGTGAGTTTTTGATAAAAAAATTAAAAAAAAATAAAGAAAAAATCAGCTCAAACTACATTATAACACATTGACAATTACCTCCAGCCTTGGCTGCTGCTGGAGAGAAATAATGCAGTAACAAATGTTTTTGGTGCAAGAATTATTTCTTTTTTTAAGTAACAGCACCCGTGAATGGGTACAAAAACATGATTTTCAGCCCTTTGATCCTCATAAAACTTTGAGCTCACAGCTTATAATTTTAGCGCCGTGAAAGGATTCACTCTTTACAACATGTACTTTATATTTTAAAATAGAATAGAGAAGAGATTTATTGCAGATGTATTTTCTTACATGTAATAAAGACACTTTCCACCTATGGGTCACATTATACCTTCGCTATATTATCTGCTAACTACGTCACTAAGTTGTGAACTATTGTAGATCAACAAGTCTTAAAAATAAAGTGTTTCTGGCCCTAAGTGGGTTTAACTAGATAGAGAAAAAAAAACAGCAGTAGTTAAGTTAAATCATTATGTCGTAACATATCAATACCAGACAAACTCATCATCAACTTCAGGACGCTGATACACTTTGCATTTTTAGCCTTATTTCTCAAGCTGCTTGTTAAATGAAGCAAAGTCCCACTGAGATATTTAAGGTGCAGCTGGAATATACGATCAGTTATCTGCAGCATCTACAGTAAATATCGGGTTTCAGCGTCGGTTAAAAACATGTCTAACACACAGGGAGACTGTGAGAGGCAGAATAACGACTTTCTGCTCCGACTGTAGCCTCAATAACTCAAAGCAGCCTGAAGATGTGTTTTGCAAAAGGGACACAACTCATTTCTCTTGACGGGAAATCAGTCAATACACTTTGCTAAAACTCAATCCTCCTACACATGTGAATGCAACACATTGTCAGGAAAAGGACTGTGGGGAAATACTAAAAACATGAACTAAAAGTTTAAAAGTAAAGTAAGTACAACAAAAAAAGTAACTCAGGATTCTTGATAGTAAAATAACTCCCTAGATGCTCCACAGTGTCTTTAAAGACAACGTACAACAACTCAATTCTATGTCTGTGTTGTACGTCAACAGCAAAATACTTAATATTAATAGTTTTATCACATTATATCACAGAGATCTCATCAACAAAAACATTTAGGTGCTGAATCAGACTCATAATATGCAGCACCTCTGCTTGAAAAATGATATATCTGTGTTGACGGCAGCAGTCCTGCAGCTACTGCTTCCATTACATCCTTTGCTGACTCTCACTGTTTTATGATATATGTATGCTTTGATGTAAAAGCTCAGCAGAATTGAGTGCGTTGTTCTTTATTGGACACTGTAGGCCGAGACTTCTCTGTGTTTACATCAATTAGTTACATTTCTCTAAAGCTGCACAGACTGATCATTTGTTTCTCTTCTCAACCAGCAGGAAACAAAGTCTCCAGGTTTAACTTTAGATTTTTTTTAATCTCATCATCATTCACATTCACATTACTGTTGAGTTAAAGGGAAATTAACTGCCTGTGGAAAATGTGAATTAAAAACCTACCTGGCGAAATCATTTTCATGCCTGGATGAATGCTAAAGAGGCTGAAAAGAGATTCATCTCTCACTAAAGGCTCATTAAGTGTTTTTCTAGCAGAGACGAGGACGGTGTTTATGTGTCGGTTAGTCAGAAATCACAATTTTAAAAGCTGTCAACCTGACAGAACTAAATTATGCATCAGGGCAGCTTTGTGAAAATGATGGATAAGTCTTTAAGAACATTTTCCTCCCCCACAATCAATATCTCTTCAGTTCATGGCAGTCACGTCACTCATTATTCAAACTGCCATGTTGGTGAGCAGACACTTTTGTTTGTCTCTGACCTTGATGCTGCATTTACAGACTGACGGAAAAATGCTGTATATATAAACCAAGTGTACAGCAATTTAACACGGGCTCCCACTACTGACCCAGAAAACAGACTCTGAAGGTTTTACTGCGCCGTGCCCTGACGGATACACATAAAAAATAAAAAAAAACTATTGCTAAATAAGTTTAAGTCTTCCTGGTCAAGATATTTCACTTGATAAATTCAGAAAGACGTACAGACAGACGCTTTCTGCTTCCCCCAAAGAAGAGAAAATACATTAACTTTGTGTTAATATCTGTAATCTGTTACTCCAATCAATGACTGAAGGAGATCTGTTATAAATTTCCTTATTTTCCGATATATAAATATAGTGTTACAATGCTGGACGTCCTTATTAAACATTGCTTTAGTTTCAAATAATGCGTTAATTGTCGTAATCAAAAACCTCAAGTTTCTGATCGTTGTGACCGATCGTTTCCATTTCTTCTACGGTCGGCTCAAGCTGACATGAGCTCATGACGGATATCTGTATGTGAACATTAAGACGAGACGTGACGAGACGAGAGGAGATTAGTTTAGTTTAGCCGAAAGACAAGAGTAGATATGACTATAAAGAGTAGTCTAAAAAAGACTAGAGCAGACTAGAGTAGACAAGACAAGTCTTGTCTCAAGACGAGGCTAGACAAGAAGAGACAGGAATAGACCAGACTAGACTATATAAGCTTTATTGGTCTGCACCAATTGCTAAGCAGTTTAAGACTTAAGACGAACAAACAAGAGAAACAGTTTGGTGCTGACACTTCTCAGACTAGTTAACTATTTTTTAGTCTTTTATGCTAAAAGAGTTATTAATAATCAATCTCATAAGTCGGAAAGTTGTCGTAGCTCCATCCCAACAGACTAGCATGCTGCACATTTGGCCAAATCCATCACTGCAGAACATGTTTCACATCTGTTGTCATAGACACAATATCTACTTCCACATCAGTGATTTCAGCGTGATCAAACATGCAACATGCACAAAGGTTTGAAACTATTTATTGCAGTTTAACAAATATGTTCTGCTTTCCAGTTTAAATGTGTTCTTTACATGAAGTGGGCCAGGAGAAGCCAGTGCCCCCTTTCTGCACAGGGGCTCTGTCCAAGGTGCTGAATGGGTTCCCTCTCTGCTCTCTGTGAGGATATTTACATTGTGCTACTCAGGAATAATGGCTGTGAACCAAAAGAAAATCTACATCATTACAAAAATCACCCAAAAAATGATTCATCATAAATCTTGCTCACTAAAGAGAAATGCCTGTAAAAGTAGAAGAAAGAAAACTGACGACTTTCCTGGAAAGTTTTGATGCCCCTGAACTTTTTTCATCACATTTCCTGCTGAGCTGTCATGTTCACCACAACTGAACAAAATAGAGTGAGTATAAAAATTGGAAAAAATAATTCAGACTGCAAACCTCGGCTCCTCTCCTGTCATTGAACAGCAGCTCGTTCATTCTCTCAGGATTATATTTTGATGCAAAGTTATTTCTAGAAATAAATGCTTTTGTTCCACAGTATTTAAACTGAGAGCAAACAAGTGCAGACCTTGTGGCAAAGGTTAGATGGTTTGTAGTCAAGCCTCTTGTCTCTGTGCCTCAATCTCTTTATCCCTGGACTGAGCTGGCCCTGGCCCAGAGCCCGTTCCCAGGCTGTGTGTGTGTATCTTTATCCTCCCAGCAGGGAGTTATCTGGGGGTAAAGGGCTCACTACTGTTTTTACATAAACAAAGACTTTGGAATGAAACAGAGAGAGCGTCATGGCCAAATCCCTGTGCCTGGCTGTCGGCCACTGCTCCATGCCGGTTTCACCTCGGGCACCTTGTGGACACCACGCTGGTCCTGGTAATTAAGCAGCACAGACAGGCACCGTGATTAAACTAAGTGACACCAGAGGCCGAGGCGGGGCCGCCACACAAAGTGGCGGTCGGAGCCATCGCTGGAGAGTTTCTATTAGATCAGACTTTACTTCACACAGCAGATGACATGATGATGTGTAAAGTGCTGTGTGACTCTTAAAGCCCAGTTACTTACAGTCAAATGCACACTCACACTCAGTTTAGGTGTATTGACGGAGCAATATTCTGTCGCACCAAAGTCAGTTATCAAATAAATTGTTTTTACTAATGTAATGTTATGTAAAAGTAAAATCAGAGATTTGTATGAAATTATATTTTACACGCTACAAAATAACCTCTGAAAACATGTAAAAAGACAAGTTAAAGGAAAAATCTAAAAAGAAAACTATAAAGGACTGTATTTTGGAGTTAGAACATTAAAACGTTTTTCTCCATTTATGTGTTCAGAATGTTTTGGATTTCAATGACGCCCTGATGTCCTCATTATCATAACTCCTCCCTTAACACTACATAAGAAACATTACCAACACATTTACTTGATTTTATTAGTTTAGATAACAGCCAATCAGCTGTCCTGCTGTTATTACAGATATCTGAACAATCCGACCCTGGTTAGTTTCTGGACTCACTGTAGTGTGTCACTGCAGAGTTAATACAGGGGAAAACACTGGAATGGAAATTTGGCACTATTTTTGGCATTACATGTTTTTATGGCCTGGTGGGAGGTCCCATCAGCCTGTCTGTACACTAATAGGAGAAACACTGTGGTCACAGACAAAGTCTCAGTGGGGACTTCATGGTGGACGGTTGGATCAACAACACATCAAACTTTAACACTGCAGACCGCAGTTGGTTTTTCACGGTGGGTTGTTTTGAGCACGACCATGATAGTTCCCAACAAAGCTCCACTAACCTTAACAAAGAAGTCGCTTCAACCCAAACCACGACGCTCCTCCAAACCCAAACCCTCACCATGGCGACAGGTGAAGCTGCTCTGCGGATAGTGGTGCCAATTTTGTCTATGTTGTTCCAGAGTGAACGGACAAACAGCGTATTTTGTTGTTTAATTAGGCGTTCTTGTCGCATCCATCATACGAGTTTGTATAGTATGAATTATTATTTTTACCAGTTATACTGGTCAATATGTTCTGGTGCTTGGACACTTTTCAAACTTTGATTTGTTTGCAGAATAGTTTTATTAGTAAACCATTACAGCTTGTGTCACGTCTTGGTAATGAACAGAACTCAGACAACGTGTGTTAGGAAAATGTATTCACAGTCCAAAAAATAACAAAAGTTTAGGAAGGTTAGTGGAGGTGGAGAGGCGGGCAGGCAGCAAGTGAAGGGGGAGCAGTGTTCTGAGAGAGGTGGTCCAAAAACAGGCAGGTGAAGAGGTGGTGAGTAAATCAGGAGAATACAGCAGAGAAAGAGAATGGGGGGAAAAAACACGAGAGAATTCTATGAGGAAAAATAGTTCTAGTACTAGAAACTGAGGCTGAGCTACTAGACCACATGTGCAGATAACAATCCAGCTGAGCTGTGAAGGGACCAGGCAGCTTTCACTGCAGGTAGCTGACGGCCAGATGAGAGACAGGTGTGTCTCAGAAATGGAGGGAAAACAAAGGGAAGACACGCCCACCAGGGCTGTGACACTCTGTTAATAATAACACTTTAATTATTTAAAAGCCCACACAAACATACCAGAAACAAATCCTGAGTGTCATCGACAATCAAGCTTATAACATCTTAAAGAAGATCAGACGTTCCACAGCACAAATATCACCAGCGTCCGCTCTCCACCATGTGTTTCAGGTAGAGCTATCCTACCTGCCAGCTTCCATTAAGTCACTGCAGAGAGGAGACTCCAGAAAAAAAACATTGCTGAGTCAGCATCCATGCCATCTAATGCCACCTGTCATCTCACTCTTATGATGATGACTTATCGCTGAGGGAATCCACCTCGCTCCTCCTCCTCCTTTCTCCACCATGAGCTCACAAAAATATCTTGGACATCCCTAAAAGACTTTTAAAGTCCTATAGGAGAACATCATTTCTGTTATTCCTGTGAAAACTCAGATTCCCATGTGCAAATCATTTTCAATTTCTATTTATGTTCAACACTACATTTGAAAACCAGTAAATCGTGATCCCCATCTGCTAATAAACGGTGATATACAACAGACTATGACAAAGGTAAACAAATGTTCCTCATGTGGTTCCTCTGCACTCCGTCCCTGCAGGGAGACATTTCACTCCTGACAGTTTGTTGGCACCAACAATCTGAATAAATGCAAACAGCCAAAACACAAACTTACAGACTAAACACGAACTTCGAGTAGCACATCGCTCTTTGCCTGTCATTTAAAAAAACAAAGATTATTTAATCTACGAGGATTTAATCTGCAAACATGAATTTTCTACAAATATTCTACTTTCAAAAATCGCTTCACTATTTTCTGTGATACTGAAAAGTGATTTTCAGGACACATTCCAGACACAAATGCAGCCATCGCCAGCTTTCAGACAGTCCAGGTGGACAAAGCCTCGGGAGTAGCGTTAAGAAGAAGGGGCGGAGTCCCGATGCGTGTGAACAACAGGTGGTGTAACTCCAGGCACATAAATCAGCTGCTGCGGACTTAGAAAAACACAGCGCCCACTCCACACTCAGCACCCCAGTGTCTTAAAGTGACATTTCCTGCTGTCTTCAGAATTGCTCCCAATGCTACTATAGTTAGCATTGCTTCCTACTCTGAGACGTCAAGACATAGGAGGTGGAGAGAGGCCGTGACTGTGACTCTCACAGGGCGGCCGTTCATTGTACTAGTATGTACGTTGTACAAATCACAGACTGACTGATGCTGAGGCAGAGAGAGGTTCAGGGCTTGAGCGACTCGGCATTCCCACTTCTAGAAAGTGAGACATGAGATGGGAAAGACGAGAAAGAGGAGAAAGTTGAGTAATGAACGGCTCTTTTTATCAGGAAGTGATTTGGACGGTTCGTTCACCTAAAAGATTCATTTTTCGTAACGGATCTTTGGCGAGCGAGCAGTTTGCCTGTGAGGTTTCTAACCCACCCACACAGAACACTACCGCACACCCACCCACCTACACACACACACTGGGGCTGTCTGTTAGCGAGCTCGCTCCCACTGAGGAAATTGTCTGTGATTGACAGGCTTCTGTGGGAGCCATGGAAACCAAAGAGGAAAAATTGCACCAGTGACAGAAATGGCTGACATGAGCGACTGTTAGAGGGTATTGTGTAGGTCTGTGTACATGGTGAGAGACAGTGCATTTGTCAGAGTGCTTTCAAAGCCTGGGGTTCCCGCTGTTTGCTCGTGTGTGTGTGTGTGTGTGTGAGCATGTAGCTGTGAAATGTTTATTTGCAATACTGCCCGTCTGTTCCTGTAACAGTGTCAGCTATATCCTGCTGTATTTAGTGGCCGTTTCTGTGAAAATCTACTAGCAGCCATCTGTCATCTGCTATCTATGCAAAGAGAAGGCCAGCAGCACCTTTTCATTTTGTATTCAAAGCACTTTGTTTGCATTTGGCCTGTCGGTGATCAAACAAGCGTGACGTCATAACTGAACGTCCCATATCACAGGGTCTGAAAAACAACAATGGGTTTGAATGGGACTACACGCACGCACGC
>CAFUXE010000765.1:231251-242082 GCA_903364295.1 Serranus cabrilla | reverse complement strand
TGTCACCGCTCCCCCCCGCCCTCCAACACCGCCGCCCTCCCGCCTCTCCCCCCTTCATTCCCTGTAAATTCTATGCAGATTGCTGGCCCATGCTTACTGCACTTTGCAGAGAAAGCTTCGTAAAGATGATGATAAGCTAAAGCTCTAAATCCCAGACTTAGCTTTCTTATCGAAAGCTGCAGGAGCGAATGGAGCGCTTTAATAGAAGATGTGTGCATTGCAGTGTATGTGTGTGTGTGTGTTGTCTGGGATGTAAATGCAAATGCATTAAGACTCCTTTCTCCTCCACACCGGCAGAATTTCATAAGCGCTGCATAGGCCCTGTTAAGCTTAAAACCCTTTTATAAAGAATTAAGACACTCTGCTGAAATCAAATAAATGTGATTGATGATGCACTGTCATCCTGCTGTCAGTGGTGGTATTTCAGAATCCAGAAATACATCATTCAGAGATTTAACATTGAGGTGTTTATCACGTATTATTTGGAGCTCAGCAGTGTACGTGTTGTAATGTCCTTTAACCCTGATGTCTCCCAGGTTTTCAGCTAGGCAGATACATGAGAAAGTTTATCAGTGTGAGAAAACATCTCTCATCCTGACAAGCAGCCTCTGTCCTCACTTATGTGAAAGGGAGAAGTAACTAGAAGTTGTTACATGGTTGAAAACCCAACTGCAAGCAGCAGTCAAGATATCTTTAAAAACACAACCGTGACCTTTCTCTCACCTTGCAGTTTTATTTGCTTTGTCTTAAAAACTGTGAAAATCTTTGTTTTCAATCGTCTTTCTACTATAACTTGTTGCGATATACTGATATTGATAACTGTCATATTTAAATTAGTGATGTGATATCAAGATAATATCTTATAATAATCCAGTGCCCCTTAATTATTTCCACTTTCTTTCTGTTCTCGTTTTCTCTCTCTCCCCCTTTACAGTTATGGTTACAGACTCTCTCTCCACCTCCCTACACTCATACTGTGAGTGTTATTCATTTGCCAAAAAGGAAACAAAACGCACAATACACACAGTTAAGGAGACTCCCACACACGGTCTCATCTAGCAACACATATTGATTGCAACCTTTCCAGTGCTTGACCTTCATCGGGCCAATTGCAATAAATATATGTCCTGCAAGAGAGTTTTCTTTGTATTTCTGTCCTAAATGAGGTCAAAATTTTGAACATCATTGATTACTTTACACGACCTACATGAGTTTATCACAACCAACTCCCCTGCAGAGGTTCTGCTTTAAAATCCATCAAATTGTGGCTGAGAAACAGGAAGTAAACATGTATCAGTATATAAGTGGGAGCTCAGGCAGCAGCCGCTCCCATATTTCTCTCGGTGGTTGTCTGCTGCCAACAGACTGCATTTAACACATCTGGTGCATCAAAAAGATTGTCAGTTTAATCTCTGCCAAACAAACTGCTTATACAGATTTACATTAAGCTCCAGGTATTTAGGTGTGATGGAGAACGTACTGCCACATAACAGCTGTGCATGGTGGGATGTTGTTAATTCTCCTGTGTGGCTGCACACCTCATTAAAAAAAAGAAAAACAGTGTGATGTCCTGACTATATAATGCAAAGTGAAAAAAGCTTTTAGTAAGGTTCATTATCAGTGTGAATTAATATGTATAGAAAAGGCAGCTACATTCTTCAAAATGTAATTAACTGATGTAAAATGACATTACTGCACCACATTACTAAGAGAGCCAAACTTTTCTAATTACTAATGTGACAACAAGGACAAATGTATTAGCTTTAAAACGTCAATACAACCATTTAAGTGTTTACATTACTATCAATATCACACCGACACAACCTTCGGCAGTATAGAAAAAGTCTTGCTCATAATTGCCAGTTAATACTGTCATTGTTAATGTGGCATTAGAGCAGTAAATCTGAATTATTCAGACATTAAATTAAACAGCCATCCTTCCTCATTAGGAGCCATAAATTGGAGTGTCTGTATCTTGGGAAAGATTTCCGATAGGTCAGACAGTTTCCTGAACGTGAGCAGCCATGAGCCGCTTTAAAGAGACGGCCTGACAGCTGCAGGTTAGCACTTGGCACACGAACAGTGGGTCTCTGGGCCTGGCAGCACCTCGGGGGTCAGACCGTGTTGCACTGCCAACCAGCCAGTTTCGGGAGGCAGCCAGACAGCAGCGATGTCCGCCGCCCTGCTATCTGTACTGGCACATGTGCCCCCCACTCCCCCCACCTGGGTCCCTGCTGCCTGTCCTGTGCACTCAGGTGCACGCACATCAGCATAATGAACTCCAAGGTAGACTTTACCACTTCACTGGCTCCTCACAAGACAAAATGCCAAAACAAATCTTGTCATAATTAGGCATAATCCAGCTCATTACCGTCTGCTTAATTATCCTATTAATAACACTTCCTAGGAGAGCTTGTTTGCGGCAGCAGCAGTGCGCTCGGGCAAATGTTTGTTCCTAAATGAGCAAACACAGAGAAGACAACAGCATTGTTCAAACATGGGAGCTTTGACAACAGGAAAAAACAGGGCCAGGATTAATAGCGTAGCATGGAGCTTATCTTCCCTCTGAGGCCCTGATGCACCACCAGGGCTTTGCAATACAGGTAGCAGGCAGGAACAGGCGCTAATGGATCTCACTTTTAAATGCATCTTTGATTTCAGCACAAATATTTACCTTTATTTATCCAGGGGAGATTTGAATGAAAGCAATGCTCTATTTTCTAGGAACGGCGTGAATGCATTCACACAGTTACACATTCACACCTGAACGCCGTCCAGGACAACCAGAGCGCTTTGCGGTGTTAAGGGTCCTGCCCAGTAACCTCAGTGGTAGTTCAACACCCAGAATTATTATGACCATCCAGGGGATTAACCTGACAACCTTCCAGTCACAAGCAGTTTGAATGTCACCAGCCCATTAAATGGCTGTCATCAGATTTTAACAGCCTCATAGGTTTCAGTTCAAAGGTGCCTGAAAGTCAACTCATTAAGTTTAGGCACTAAAAATATGTGACTAAAGTAATGAAAGAGAAACTACATGTTCAGATTTGGAAAAAAGAAAGTGGTTAGGTTTAGGAAATAACTTGCCGTTGATCATCAAATGGTTGATCTGGTTCTTATCTTGCCTCCAATAACCATGTTGCTTATTAGACAGAATTCTGCTGTTCTCTTACTTCAGATTGGAAAATGTTATCCAACAGAACTTTTCCTCATCTTTAGCATCATTGTTTGGAGAATCGCCTTGAGTAATCGGAAGGTTGTTATTGGGTTGTTAATGATGGGTTTCCTTTCAATAACTGACTTCTTCATAACATTTTAGAGAATGATGGAGATCTCCTCATGATGCCGGTCATCGTCTCGCCCAAAGTATTAGACTGTTTTTCCAAAAAGTGCAAAAATATCTTTATTGCCAACAGTCAAGACATGGTTAGGTTTAGTTAAAAAACCTCATGGTTTGGATGAAATACCTCAAGTTACTGAATGTACACATCAGGACACTTACACCTTATAAAACTGCCTTATAAAGTTACTTTAAATCAGTTAGACACAAGATGCAAACGTACAGACATTGTCGATCCTTTAACTACACTTAAAACACTTTAATCTAAAAAGAAGCACTGATCATCACTTTTCTAAACTAAATTTCTTGCTAGCTTAAAAGAAATAATGCAAATATTATATTTCCGTAGCAGGCAGAACTCCCTGTCGAGTACAAACTGTGTACATTTACGATTCAGAGCAACTGAACCAATAATCTCTTTGTATAAACAGATTCTTTTCATCTCATGATGAAGACTGCCTGGGAGAGATTTGCAGACAGGCCAAGGCAGAGTAATTTAATGTCACTGACTTCATGTTTTCTCTGGGGCACTGAGGCACAACTCATGCAGTTAGTTTTTCTGCTGGAATGGTTAATGGCTTTTCTCCATTTGTTTCTTTTCAGCTTAGATAAACAAATGATTGTGACAACAAATAATAAATATAATGATGTCATTAAGACAGAATTACGGCCCGGTCGGCTCTGATTCTACATACATACATCATCAACCAACAGTTTGATTTGTGAGGTTTGTAAAATTTGTAGTATTTGATATATGAGATTCTTGCATTCAGCTATCGTTAACACGGGGACTTTAGGTTTTAGTGGCTTTGAGGAGATGGCAGCGTCTTTCAAGTCAGTTTTTATTTCTAAAGCTCAATATCACAAATCAGTAATTTGCCTGAAGGGGTTTGTGTTTGTGCTCTTTGTTTGTGTCTGTTCTTGTGTCAACATAGTTCTCAGTAAACCCTTTGACCAGTGACCCTGACGTCTCTATAGTGTCTAAAACATAAGGTATTATTCTTTTAGAAGCATCTGTTTACTTAGAATCATAGTTTGACACATTTAAATACAAAGTCATAAATATACATAAAAAAACAGCCTTATGGTGAGTAAATAAATGTTAGTTTGCAGTCATGTGATTGTCAATATAGTACATTTCAGTGAGGATACCAGGTGTATCTGTTCACTACACCATCTCAGAGTCAGTGTGGTCAAAAGTCCTGAAAATAGTAGTTGAGTAGAGTTTCTTCAAAGCAAGACAAACTTTATATGCAGGTTAGTTATGCACAAAGGTGTGATGAGCCTGAGAGTAACTGTCCTCAAGAATTTGGACTCCATAGGACACACATTTGAAGGTGATATTAGATGTCATGGTGGCATGTCTCCGATGATTTCTTCACTTTAGAGTCATACTGTACTAATTAAATACCATCACTCTGCCCTTGTTGTTTTTATCAGTGATAATCAAACATAAAGCCCAAACCTTCACCTGTATCTGATTTTAAAACAACACACCAGGCACTAACTATTGGTTCTCCACCTCACCTCTCTCTCTCTCTCTCTCTCTCTCTTGCTGAACTTTGTACAGATTGAGCACACACTGTATCAACGGGGCAAAGACACACAGCAAGGTGAAAAAGTCTGCCAACTGCTGCAGGCAGGTGCCAGCTGAGGCAACCCGGACCAGATCCTCCTTGGCTTCGATTGATGTGTTTGTTTCTGCTCTGAAAGTCTTCTGTGTAAAGAATTAATTTGGGTAGACTCGTAACACACACAAGCCAGAGCTACACATATTGACTCAGGAGTAAAGGAAAAAAATATCTCAAACTGTTTTTACTTAACACCTCCCTAACTACACACACGGAGACACACAAGAAGCTTTCCTTATCTCTCTCTTTCTCTGACTCCGTCCTCAGGCTGACGCTGCCTCCCCTGTTGTGAAACGCTATCCTTTGGCCTCTGGGAGCAGAGGGTGAAGACAAAGCCTTGGCACTAAACACCGTCTTGGCTCTGTGTACACAAACACACTGTCCTCATCAATATTTAAATACACTTTTATCAGACCTAAAACCTGTTCTTACCCCTAGTGTATTGACAACTGTAGAAACTAAAGTTAAACTGTTAAAAACTGAGTTTGCTTTCGTTATATTCGCCGGTGTTGTGTTTGCCAGTCTGGGAAGCTTTTATCATTTAAAAAGCACACCCAAAATCTGTAGGAGATCATCCGTAATATTATGTAGCACACTTATGCTTTTGATGTAAACTGAACGGGAAAGCATGACAGGATGCTGTGTTGGGGATGCCTGTTTTATCTTTTTCCTCTGATCTCTGGAGAAAGAGAGAGGAAGAGAAAGGAGAGAGAGACAGACAGACAAACAGAGAGAAGAGAAAAGACTGCCAGCGGATAGAGAGGAAAGAGAGAGTGGGTGAAAGGAGTGACAGCGGCGCCATATCAAAAGAATAAAGAGAATGAGTTATCAAGGAAAAATGGATCAATGAATTCACTTCATGCAAAAAACAGCAAACAGCAGACGTATTGAAATCCTATTGTGGTGAGAAAAGTGAATAATTGATGCCTTCTTCTCTTTTTCACACTGATTCAGATTTTTTCGTGGCTGCATCAGATGGTTTACAAGTGGTTCAGAAGTACCGTTTATATGTGAGCCTGAGAGTTGCTTGCTTACAAAAAGAATATAAATGCTAAAATAACCCACTTGTATTGAGTGCCAGATATCCTACACAGTCTGATGGATGATTATGTGTATAAAGAGAAACCTGAAGCAGATAAAGAGTGTGATTACTGAGGATAATATTCTGCTGCCAAACTCAAAAGAGGGAAGGACGATAAGATTAGAGGTGAGCAGCAGATATGATCCCCTCAGAAACGTCAGTATAGGCTGTTTGTACAGGCAGCAAAATACAAATCATATTTATATTTTAGATCAGAGCCATAAAAACAGGGTTCTTGTCCCGTGCGAAAACAAAAGAAAGCGTCTTTTTTTTAATGTAACTTCCGTTTTTAACATAATATCCGTTTTTCTGTGTCTAATCTTGAGTGAATCCTGTTTTTTACCGAACTTTTCATAATCCTTTCACTTCCTGCATTCATAGAAATTAATTTACTGATTAAATCGGCTTTTATAACGCCTAACCAGAAAGTTTTGGGCCCTAAAACCAAGGTCAGTGGATTTTTAGCCTTTGTTTTACAACTGCAAACTGTACATGTATGTATAATGATGTGTGCTATTTTAATAACGCTCCGCTGTACTGAATGTGCTGCAGATCTTGTTGTAAGTTTGCCATCAAAATATACTGCGATTCCACCATTAATTTAATTAATAACACAAAAATATCCTTCTAAAGTAATTCTTTGAAATCTAACCCTAACCCTTTGCTGTTTAAACCATTAATTATGAAACCTACTTCTTTTCAAACACATTAAGCTAAGCAGCAACAATTACTATACACTGTGGAGGCCATGACCCCAAAAGAAAAACGGTTTACTGAATAAAAAGCTTTAAGAGAAACAACAGAGGAGAAAAAGAGAAAGAACTAGACTTAGCAGCACACACACATATTGTACTGTTGCAACGCTGACTAACACCGGTGGAGCTTTTCCGACAGGTGCGGCCCGGTCATCCACGGTTCAGTGGCGAAGTCCTTGGGGAGGACACATCATGGAGCGATGCCAGGTAGCTCCGCCTCAGGTGGACTCGTTCCCTGTCAGGAGCAGGACAACATCTTCACGGCCAATCAGAAGTATGAGAGCGAGGGGACGAGTGTTCACAGAGACTCAGGATATTGTTCTTAGTCGTCTGACTACTTAAAATACCTTGGAGATTAAATGCTTATATCCTCAGTCCAGTCTCTGAAAACTGTGTGGTTTTAGTGGTTTTGCTTCCCTGAGAGTCTCAATTCCTTGTTGTATAATACACCAAAGTGGTTATTTGCATGATTTACACAAGTAACTTTACTTACTTTAGCTTTGTTTGCTTGTGCACATCAACCTGATTTAACCCAGTAGCCCAAGCAAAACATCACACACGCCTACATAATTAATGTGCATCCTGACAGATGACCACGTTTAGCCAGAGGTGACATCATCCAAACCTCTTCAGCAAGACACACAACATAAATATAGGTAGTAATAACAATAAGTAATAGGTAAGAATAAAATGTTGAGCTGTATCCTCTGCTGCCAAGCTGTCGTAGATCTTTTACAGCAGATATTTGGAGTTGTGATAGCAAAAAAAAAACACAGCTAAACACATTAATTATGGCTCCAAGAAGCTCACAACGCCACAGAAGCTGTTTCCAGGGGACAGAAATAAGTGATGCACGCGGCTGGGACATGGTTTTATGACATCTGCTGTTAATCTGCCTGTTTTTTTATTATCTGCCTGTAAAGGATGTTCATGCAGAGACTCACCCTCAGACTGGAATATACTGAAAAACGTTTCTATCTATCTATCTATCTATCTATCTATCTATCTATCTATCTATATTTGTGGCCATAGTAGCTGCTGTTTGGAAAAAGGACAAAGTCTCACAATTATGTAGCAACCATATAAGACGGAGCTACATATCGAAAAAAAAAGATGATTTTGGTGTACAAAACCTTAACCCCTTAATTTCAGTCATTAAACAAACTAAACATGATCTTAACTGCAGTTGAAGCTGAAACCTGAATCAAAAAAATGAGAAACAGAAAACTGGTCTTGCTTTGGAGAACTTTCTCTGTCCTCAGACTCAGATAGGACACGGAGACACGGAGACACAGTCCTATACCTGTGCACTTTACATCCTCCGCATATTAAAATCTACTGTATTGAAACGTCCTCTCCATCTCTCTCTATTTCACTCAGGCTAACAACAATTAGGCCGCCGCAATTAGTCATCATAATACTGCAGCTCACTGGGCAACAATAATAAATGCGGTTATGGATGGGCTTACCCAAGTGTAGCTAACATCCACCAAGTGCTAATGATAGCAAGACAGTGCACATAATAACAAATTGTGCTCTGCCTTCATAATGAGACACATGAGCTGAATGAAACCAGGAGAAAGGAGGCAAACGGGGAGCTACATTTTACTGAGGGCTAACAGAGGATAACAATTGCAAGCATGGGCAAGATTGCCATCAGCAATTTGCCAAAACGAAGCCTGAGAGCAACATTTATTGGAGGATATTAGTATGATTTATGCACTTGTCTGTGCAACATACTTTTTTTGGCTGTAGGTGAAAGGTTGAAGAGTTGGAGAGAATTTTAAGGACTCTAATAGCCCAAGGAAGCGAAAAGTCATTCTGTTGTATTTCATACTTTCAGAGATGTGTGAAGGTCAAACTACCTCTTACACACCCACGCATGGATGCTCCTCCTGTGTTTTTTTTCTACCAGCGTATTGAAAATCACTTCATCTTCTGTCCTGTTCTGCTGGCGCTCTGTGTTGCCCTGTACTCTGGTTTTGGGTCGTACAATTTCACAGGACGCACAATGATTTGTGCTGTTCAAATGATAGCTTGTCAAATAACTACTTAGGATGTTGTTTTCATATATTTAAAATACACCCCATGTCAAATGTATAAAGAAATGTCCACATTAATGTTCAATCTGTGTTTTGTTGTAACATTCTCTGTGATATCAGCTGTAGATTTAAAGACTGTGCAGCCATGTAAAGCTACAACAAAGCAGCATATTTATTAAGCATGTAAATACGACACTGGAAAATGACAATATAGGTTGTTTATATCGCAACGGGGTTTGTGTCCCACATGGCTCACATTACGTGAATCACGTTTATTATGTAGCTTGTGGTTGTCACGTCACCCGCATTCACATCCACTTCTTACAGGATTTATCTGTTTAAGCTTTCTTTTATAACACCTTACCAGGATGTTTGTTGTGGTTTTGTAGCCTAAATTCACAGAAACTGCGGCTTTTTTTACACCTGCAGACCATACGTGTAAGTATAATGATGTGAGCTATCTTTAAACACTCTGTACCATGAGCCGCGAAACACTCATATTTGTCGTTACAGTTGGTGTTGATCTTGTTGGTAAGTGCAAACTTATTTACAAATGCAAAGTAATGTGTATCTGTTGTTTGGGCCAGAATACAGAAGCCCAATGAAAATGACAAAACACCATAAACACCAGGTTACAGAGTCAGAAAAGGACCATCAGACCAGCAGCACTTTCATCATCCACCTGATCCTGATCGTCATTTTCAGGAAGTGCACAACAGCCATGGCTGACTTGAGACGCCATGTTGACATTCATACACTATGCAATGAACCATTTAGTATACATAGTCATGGAATTGGATGGAAGTATCTGAATTGAGACACAGCACTGATTTGCCGTTGTTGAATATTCCCTTTCAAATCCACACTCTACTGTGATCAGATTCATTTTAATGATCAGTCCTTCAGGAAGGTTATTGCTGATGTCGATGCACTGACACCCCCCTTCTCTCTTCAGATACAAAACGGGTTGGAAACTGCGAACACACCACAGAAATAGCCAGGACCCACAATGCACCGGGCCTGGCAGCCAGGAAGCAGATGGGTTGGCTGGCCTTACTGGATAGCAGGGGCCCAATAGTGGCACCGGTTGTTGCTTTTGATGAGCTATGCACATAAGAAACCAGAACATCTGGTCTGACCATGTGGCACCTCCATTTGTCCAAGGCCCCTTGAAGCAAGCCCTCACACACACACTGACACAAACACACACACACACACCTTCCACTGCCAGCTGCATCTACGCAAATGTGAGCTAAATCCAATGAATGATGCATGTTATTCACAGCAGGGTGGTGAGAGGCTGGGTGAGATGAGGGAGGGGGGTAGGTGTGGCGGGCCCACCACCCCTCAACAGAGCCCCCGCTTTTCCCGTCATCCATTCCTGTGACTTTGATTAAAAATCATCCCACTCTTCCCCAAACAACTCATGAATATGCAGCAGAGTAATAAGCCCCGGCTCAAAGCAACTGATTTGTCAATTGTCTGCATTTCATCAAGATTGAGTAACACCTCAAGGGTGCTATAATCGAAAGCTGTAAAAAGAAGAGGGAGGAAAGAGCCTGTTCACCATTAGATTGCTGCGTTATCTTAATCATTAGGCACTTCGGGAGCTTAATTAACGACCTGACAAGAGCTGGGTAGAGAATTTGGAGTTGATTGGTTGTCGGAGGTGTTGAGTGAGTATCCCGAATGCAAAGTCAGGGGAGGAATTCTAGCGAGAGAGAAGAGCAGCTGATTCGCTTTCAAAAACCAACTCAGCAGCAGCCATTAGACTGTTTTAATTAAGCATAATTAGAGATGCGATTACAATGATGGGTTTGATAACCAGTATTAAATCATTCATCCATAAATGTTATGTTAAAATAGATGAGGGGGGAAAAAATGAGAGAAGGGGCGGAGTGGGAGGTGGAGTGTGAGTAAGATGTAGGGAATAAAGAATAAATATGTGCATGAGAGAGAGAGAGAGAGAGAGAGAGAGAGAG
>CAFUXE010000765.1:208345-231107 GCA_903364295.1 Serranus cabrilla | reverse complement strand
CACACACACACACAAAGCCTGCTCATCCCATAACCCGGCTCTGATATAAATCCAGCATGTTTATTGCTCTGGTCGGCAGGAGAAAATGAGATTGGACACTCTTTCCTCCTTCTCATTCTCTCCTCCTCTTCTCCCCTCTGCTGACTGGCTGACTGGGTCATTTTTAAATGCCTTGTAAATTTGTCAGCCATATTAAGTGCCCATTAAAGGGCACCAAGCTGGAGGAGGAAGCAGAAAAAGAGAGGCTCATATGGCAGCCCCTGACTGGCACTGCTCCCACATCCATCCAGCTTAATGGTGCCCGCCCACTGTGGCACTGGGGAGTCGTAGCTGTGATGTATTGTGGCACGGACGGACACAAGCTGGAAGAGGCAGATTAGCTACGATAGGCCAGAATGTTTTGAGGTAACCTGGCTTGGACTGGCTGCTTGGCAGCTGTCATAATGCCCTGGCAGGGTGATCTGTGGCCCTCTATCAGAGGGTTTACTGGGTTATCAGGAGTGTGGGGAACCGTTTTAGTTGGATCAAATACTTGGAAATGACGAATGGGTGGTCATTCCAGGAAATAAAGTCTTAACAGTACCATTGAAGGACAAAGACACTTTGAGTCGGAGTTTTGTGCACTTATCCGACTGGGTGGGCTGGGTGGTTATTCTCGCACTGCTGATGTGACAATATGAAGCAAATGCCCCATGCTGTGTGTCTGTTAATACAGGTCTCTGTGTTTTTGGCAGAGCAAAAGTTGAGTTTGTCCTTCTCCAGCTTGAATCTTACCTCCAAGAGGACGTTATTTTTTTTGGTTTATTTCTTTGTCATTAGGATTACAGTAAAACTTCTGGCCCAGTTTTCTTGATCCTGGTGGAAGGTTCTTCCTTGGCCATTGCTACGCCCCAATAAAATTTGGAGAAGATTCAAACCACTGGCAGGTACACAACTTATTGTTAATCAGTTTTGCTAACATTGTGAGACAGAGCATGAGGTCTGAGATCTCTAAGTACCCTTCTGGTTTGGGAACTGTAATTGTTCCTCTCGACAAATGGACCTGGCATAGTAACCAGTTGGAAATACAGTAATAACCGGGTAGCTCACATAAACATAATCAGAGTCTGAGAGCAAGAGAGTGGACGGTGAAGCTGTAGTCGGTTCGATTGAACTGTTTTAAGTTTGTCAAGGACTAAGAGCAAAAGTGACTTTTTTCACATCTACAATTAAGATGAACGACCCTGTATAACTGACTGACTGCTGCCCTTCAGTACAAAACCAGACGATCACAAAGGTCAAGTCACAAGCACTAAATAAAAAGATGTCTTCATTTACGTCAGCAGTACTTTCCTCCAATTCTCTCCAACGACTAAAAGTGGTCTTAATCAATTCATTTCCATCACTGAGGTCCGCACCACATATTCTGTCAATACAGGGACGGTGGATAAATCTTTAGCCTTGTCTAAAACGAAGTAGCCAGAGTCCATTTTCTGATGGACACAATAAAAAAAACACTCTGCTCAATCAATGAGAAAGCCAGAAATAACAACATGTCCACTGAAAGGATGCTGTGAGGCTCATGTTGCCCTATAAGGCCTCACAATGTGCCGGCGCTGGTCAACTGTCCATCACACAGACAGAAGAGCAACAACACCGCTGGTGAACATGCAGAGACCCTTTGGGAGTTCCCTGTGAAGGCTTGAATTCACAGTGTTGTATGAGCAGAGTCTGAGCAAGTCAGAGCTCAACAGTAACACCTACACAATCGAATAAGTTTTGGTAGTGGAACTCTGCTTTCACATCAAATGTGCAGCTTTGTGGCCAAAGTTCAGCTGAGAGAAACTTTGACCCCATGAAACTCACTAACGTCCACATCACTCGTCCAAACAGCCTCCCAGAAGCCACAGCAGGCGAAAGTTAGGATGACGCCGATTTCACTGTAGAGAGGAATGAAGTTCAATTTGTGTGTATCTCTGATTTTTAAAAGTCATGTAACTTTACTCTCACATACCTCCATGACTTGGGCTGAATTCAGTTCAATTCAAATGTATATGTTCAGCAGCACAACAAACAAAACAGTGCTTTACATAAAAATAAACACAAACAATGTGCAAATAATCATACACACTCCAGGAGGCCCTGAAGGGGTGCACCCTCTATTCTGCTATTGATTATTTTCCACGAAGGATTTTCAAATGATTGCATTTTGTTTTATTTAGATATTAGGCAACATCCTAACTTCTTGAGAATTGAGCTGTAACTTCTTACAGGATGTGCCCTCGCTTTGTATAATGTGTTTGATGTCACTTTCGTGCAAAGTTGGGCATTTATTGTGAAAACTACGAGAATCATGTCCCGGACCTGCAGTATGTCACTGTATCTCTGACTGTCTCCATGCATTACATGTCTATTCTTAAATGTTATTATACATTCATTCGCTCGTTTTTCAAGGCACATCCCTCTTCCTCGTCCCCTCGTCCCTGCAGCTGCTTTAATGAAGTTGTATGGAGCAGCAGACTCCCAATGCTGAGCCTGGATATGAAAGAGAGCCCTCAGAGCCATGGCGGCATAGGGCTCTCTCCCTCCCACTAATGAGCTGCGCTTTCAATGCGCCCACTAATTAGTTCATCTATAACTCTAAGCACTCAATTACTCTCCACCAGCACCAGTACCACCACAGAGCGCCGAGAGAGGCGATAAGACTGACAAATGCCTTGGCACAAACACACACACACACACACACACACAAAATGGCTTTGAGCTGTGAGGCCCAGGAGAAGTTTTTCTAAACTTCCCACGCTCAAACATGCTGTTCAGGCAAAACACATTGATCTTCAGTTTCACCCTCCGTCTCTGGTGTTTTTCTCCGTCTCTCTCACTCTCCCACTCTCTGGCTTCCTAAATGCCTGATTCATGGATTAACATAGATGTGCACACTGACAGATGTCCGCAAGCAAGTGCACGATTGTGTGAATTTTAAGTGCAATGTGCAAGAAATACTGTCATATGCTCTCCCAAGCATTATATCTGCCTTGCCTAATGAAGCAAGCGACAAAAATACAATTATATCTCAGTGGTTTTTGTCTGCATTTCCTTTCCTGTGTTGCACTGAGTTTTGAAGACAGATTATGAAAGTTCCTCTCAGGCACTTGCCATGTTTTCTTGGATCACATGTTTTCCATATTGACAGCAGGTCTGTTCTATCTTGACCAATTATAGCAACATTGACAGCATCATTATTCACAGACGTCTACATCACCAGACCTCAGCCAACACATCAGCACCACTCCTCGTCTTCGGGACTTTGTCGAATCTTTTTAGTCCTTTACACCCGACTCAAGGACGGCTATGCATCGACTACCTCCCCCTCTTAAAGATACATTGATCACATTTTGGCAGGTAGCAGAGGGAAAAAAATCCAACCAAGCTGACAGAGACACAGCCGCCACATATCTGATCATGTGTTAGCAAATCATTGCCTGCTTACACACACTGCAGCGTGGGATACAGCAAGTGAAGTGCACATGGGCTTAATAAAAACAGACTCAAGCATACAAAAAATAAGCAACATAAAATAACAGCGCTGGCACATTGATGTCTGTGGGTTTGTCACTAATAAACACACATCTTGTCCTGCCATCATAGCTTGTTGAACGATCCACTAAACAAACATTGAGCGCAGAAAAGTGCAGGCTGGAAAGCTAATTAAATCGCCTTCAAATGTAGCTGCAAAGTGACATTTTGATCACTTTGGAATGGGACGACTCAACTCAGCCTGCTTGGAAATGTTTTTATTTCTTAAGTGACAGAAAACTACTCGTCTCTTATAAGATACAATAAAGAACTTTCTCTATGATGATAACTGTCAATCAAACAGACACTGACACGTCCAGTGAACAGACAAAAAGGAACATTTCTCATTGTTCCCAAAATATGCTTTTTCATCATTTTACAAATTAAAAAAATACATTTTAAACACAATCAGTTTTTACTACAAGAGATCACAATGTGATTTCAGTTAGAAAAATATACAAAATATATTTATGTATATATTTATTGCTGTTTTAAGAGAGAAAATCACTTAAAAAACTGTGTCACGTCTTGATATTCAACAGAGCGGTGGAGAATAAACTGTTTTCTGAGTCCGCACGAGAAAAAAAAACACAGGAGGAATTCGGGGTGAAAAAGACGAGCGAGACTCTACAAGGGAAAAACAGTTCACAGCTAGAACCTGGAGACCGAGGTACTTTACCACATCAGTAGATAATAATCCAGCACTGAGCTGTGAAAGGACCAGCAGCTATTACTGCAGGTAGCTGATGGCTACATGAGGGACAGGTGCGGCTCAGAAAATGGAGGGAAGACAGACAAAGAGAGGCCACGCCCACCAGGGCAGTGACAGTCTGTACAGTCACTGAGGACAAAGGCCTTTAAAAAACTTTTTTTCATTAACATTATGAATAAAAGTGATAAAGGGAGGGGGCGGCAACTCAACTGTTTTGTACTAATATTGTAAAAATTCAATACAAGAAAAAGAAAACTGCCTCTAAAAAGGCCCTTAATTAAATAAAAGTTTAAAAGTGATTTCTATAAAATCACAATATTTTCTCCTGAGTGCTACAGAGGTTTCCCCATAAAACTTATGTCATTAAATTATAACTTTTTTCTGCCCAACAGCAACACCGTGCCAGTAAAGAATATCCTCACGGTTTGTTCAGTTGCTGTGATCTTTTGACAGATTTATGTATTCACAGCAAACAAGTTCGAGCCTTTGACCTTCACTCTTCTAAGGAAATCATTTATTAGAGGCATTGCTTCACTCTCTTATGATGTTTAACTTAGAGTCAATGACCACTATAAGTACAATGGGGATTTTTGTGCAAGCTTCCCTAAACCTATGCAAATCAATTACAGGTGGAATGACCGCCTCATTTGCAAAGCCAGTAGCCTTCCTCCTCACACACACACACATGAACACACACACCGTGAGCAGTGTACTGACATGCAAATCAATGGGGTCAAGTTATTCTAATCTAATAACTTTCCACTATATTCAAATATGAATAGACATGCAACAATGATACACAAAACTTTATTGTGTGAACATGAGAAGAGGAAGTTCTCTAATCATGCTGCCATCTGGTCTATGCAGATATATATACCGTACAGTAACCCAGTAACCATTGTAAAACATGACTGCAGGTGTGATGAGACAATATGACAATCTACAAACAAATTTGACCAGATACCGATGCAAACCTCCAAACATACGCTTCTCACACGCTTTCCATTTCCTTTCTCCTCTGACTCGCCTGCAACAAGCAGAAGCTAAATAAAGAGATCAGCTGGAGGCTCTGCAGCGCCTCCATGAAGGAGGTGCAGCTCCATTACCCCGAGTCTCACGGGCCAGAAACAAAGACTCAGCAGGGTCACCGCTGTGCTTCGTTGGCTCAGAAGTCAATAACTTGCCTTTTAATGGATACAGATATAAAGTGGTGTAGCTGCATGGGAACATGTAAGTGAAGGCGTCTTTAACTGAATGGATTAACTAAAGATTGACAGCAGTGTGAGGAGCTGAAGATAAAGATCAAACAATAAGATGATAAACTGACAAAAGTTTTGATGGTCAATTAACATTTTACAGCACTTTAACAAGCTGAAACACCATCAGACGTGAAGCTCTAATCAGCAGCCCTTTCTCTTACTGCTTTTCTGCAAAAGTGCCGTAATGATCTTTGCCGTCATTTTGTCTTCGGACATCCATATTGATTCTGCATTGGCGTAATATTGGCCTCCATTCACGTTACAATCTGGCATCGCACAACGAAGTGGGAGGAGATGGTAGTGCTGTGTACCAGAGCAGCGGCAGTACATGTTCAATAAGTGACAACAGCTATGGCTGCATTCAAAACAATAATGTCAGAAGAACTCATCGTCGTGCTGTTTCTCACTGTTGAGATTCTACAAACTCGAGCAAAGTTAATCTGCATTTTGCTGAACTGTTTTCATTACTCAAAGGAGAGGCGCGTTTCTGATGAAACCATCCACTTCCTTTCTTATTAGCTGAGTGTTGGTCGCACAAATAACGTACGTCACATATTTTCCGCCTTCAGCTGGTTTACATTGACAACAAGCACTCTGCAGGATGAACACACACGGTAACTCACTGCTGAGGGATTTGTTGAAGAATGTCTTTTACACTGTTGATGCATCACTGTCACTGAGCTGACAGGACAGATGCTGCAGATATTTAAGGAAACTGTCGCAGTTTTGTCAGTTTGTCAAGTACATCACAGATTGTTTTATGGTGAAATGTTTCCTCTCATGGTAGAAGTCAAATGTACAGCGTGCTTTCACAATAAACCTGTTAGGTTCACTTCAAGTAAACAATGGTGTGGACCAAACAACCACACTGACAACAATTAAAAAGTTGTTTCTGAGATTATGATTGTGGAGATCTCCCCTGATACTCATAAAGTGAAAATATGTTATTAACAAGCAATGGCGTGTCCAACTCAATGTCTACTATCCCTTCATCAGGTAACTCTGTGACTCCAGTGAACTTTAAGTCATTATGTGGAAACAACAACACACCAAAGAACACTTTGTGTCAGATTTTACTGCTCGCTGTTTAAACAACACACTGATCGCTGTTACCAGTATCTGTGTAAGAATGAAGGGCAAAGGAAACAGATCAGGTGAGCCGTGAAATATGATTGTGAAACCAAAGTTTGATGAAAATGGGGCTGAAAACACAACTTTCTAGCTAAAGGTAATAAGAGACAAGGAAAAAATAGAAGAAAATGATCTCTTAACATTGGCAAAAACTTTTAAATATTGAGATACAAGGATGTTACACCAAGCAGGAGTTTAACTACAGGAGGACCAGCAAGTTCAACAATAATTGTGGCTGTAACCATGGCTGTAACCATGGCTGTGGTGGTGGTGAAACGTACCCACACACTGTAAGTGGACGGGAATAAAATCACTGACCAGAGCAGATAAACTCAACACACCGTCTAGAGAAATAAATCCAGTCTGAATGGGACTTTAGACCTGCTTGGCTGAGATCACAATATCACAATATTCCACCTTTATGAGTGTTTGTTTGAACACGTATGGAAACATGAATGGGAGCACAGAAAGTATTCCCAGTGAGTCGTCTCAAACTTTAAACCACCAGCCGGCTTTTGTATATGTTGTTTTTAATGCAGTGTTAAAGCGTTTTTTCCTCTTCAGCACAAACGTTAAACAAGTTGGAAGTGTGTTACATTAAGATATGAAAAGTTGAGGTGTATCAGCTATAATGTGGGTGTAGATTTGTTCCTGTGGTTTTTCAGTGCACGGGTAGTTATTTTCACTACCCACAGTCTGCTCGTTACATTCCTGTTTTCTTTCGCTTTCTCAGAATCTAACTATAGACAGAGAGTGTGTGTGTGCGCGCTGTGTGCATGAGATCAGTGTGACACACACACACACACACACACACACACACTCTACATGGTGTAATAGGCTACGGGGGTGGTGTTCATAGTCTTAAGCAGAATGGATGCAAAATCCACATTACACAACACATTCCCATTCCAGAATAGTGATCCATCAAGCCCTCGCACTAAGCATCTGTACATAAACCTCAATTATGCTAATGCTAATCCCTGGGACATTGACGTGAGTAGGCAAGGAGGCTAACAGCTAAAGACTTTGATGTGTGCTGCCATTTGGCAGGGCCTCCTGAAAGACTAGCATTGGACCCCAAACTCCACCAGGGCTTAAGGAGGAAAAACCAGCCCGGCCTTGTCTGTTCCTCGACTGATTACAAGGGCTTAGGGGGCTTCTTTTATTTGCCTCTTTGGTATGGACCCAATCATGGGTGTCAGTTCTCTCCACTGCTGCTTGGCAGTCCTTTTTACTCTCTCCTCCTCTGTGCCATACTTGTGCTTTCTTTTGTTTTGTTTTTGCATTTTCCTCTTGTGGTTGCCTTCCTTGTGGTACATTTACATCTGACACATTCTGTTTTTATTCCCATTTTAGAAGCTGACAAAAAGCACAGAACCGTGTACTGTACTGTGTGGGAGAGTGATTACTAATTTTCCAGAATACACCAACAGTTATGACGGTGTTTATCCCTATTCAATTCTGTTTTATTGCCAGGATCTGAAAAAGAAAACAAAAGCATTTCTACCATGTTACCTTTTCTGGGACTAAGTGATCCTTAGAAAACCTGTTTCCCCGAAAAAACCTTGGCACTGTAAACTCATTGCCTGCATAATGGGACTTACTAGTAGCTTTTCGGAAATTGAGCATGCCACTCTAATCTCCCCTCTTAATAAAAAATGAGAGATCAGAAATTTCCTGGCAAACAGAAACATTGTTAGCAGTGATTTAGTTCCATTAATGACAAGTGTTTTTTGAAGCACTTTGCCCACTTTCTTACTCTTATGTTCGAATTTCTCTGAGCTTTCAGGAAAAACCCTGCCACAAGAGAAGGATTAAAGCTTATTTTCAGTGAATGAGTCAACACATGAAAACGGGCAGAAAAAAAACCCACTGCAGACAGTTTGTGTAACAGAAGAGATTATGAACATTTAAGAGGGATTTGGGAAAATAATTGGGGCTTGTTCTAATTTTAGGGGTGAGGACTGTGAAATGGTGGCATAACCTTTTAGGTTTGGATCAATAGAGACACAAAACCTCAAAGGAAACCCGGAGGGGAACACTCAGTTCCACTGGATGATGTGCACTACAGACTACTGGGTGACTTGTGCTCAAGTTGCCCACAAGTGCCTTTAAAACTGAGTCATGATAAGGATGATGATGTGTGTGATGATGGGAAACTTCAAAATATGGCTGCTGAGATTAGTCTGCGTAATCTATGATGTCAACAAGTAAAATGCTCGACACTGATTTGAACAGACGTATAGTTTTTATTAATTGTTTTCTTAAATTAGCAACCACAAGGGTCAACAAGGACCTTTTTCAAATTGAAGGAAATATAATATATATATGTATTTTTACTGAATCATTTGGCTTTTTGAAGGCTTTATTCTATCAAAAAGTTGTGACACAGTACCATCTTAAGACCTTTATGAATAAAAGCTCAGGTGCGTTTAGGTGGATCCATATATTGACTTTTTATCCAGTTTAAAGCCACATTTTACCACACATGTTTTAGATCCTGGCCGTTTTCAACAGTATATATTATAACCAGATGAGGTATTTAATTAATCGGATGGCTGATCTGCCAAACAGCAGTGGAGAAACACTGATTTCTAATGTGCTTTATTCAATATTTTTAACTACTTTTAATCAGCAGCTGCATTTCTTTTGGAAAGGAGGCGACCTCTGCAGATAATGTGGCTCCTGGTAAAAACCTCCAGAATGTCTGGATCGTAACTTATTAGAGAAACAAGCTGAGCAAATTTTAGGGCCAGCTCGGCTCGCAGCCCCTCTGGGATGATCTTTCTCCACTGAACAGCATCAGAGAAACACTGACTTTTAATGTGAGACTACTTTATTCAGTGTTTTTACAGATTTTAATCTCAGGGTCCTTTTGTTCTGCAGAGGACGAGACTTCTGTGGATAATTCGGCTCCCGGTAAAAACCTCCTGAACGATGATCGCTGAAGAATCTTAACACAGAAGCTGAGTCCAGGTGCTCCAGGCTGCAGCTGGAACACACTGAAGCTCTGTCCTTTGTTATTGTTTTGACAGAGAAACTTAAGGGACTGCTTACTTTACAATCATGAGAGCAAACTACAGGCCGGGGTGGAGGGGCGTGAATCATACGAATACAGATAACAGCTAACCGTTTCTCCTTACAGGTGTTCAAGTTGTTGCACTCGTGCAAATATGAAAAGTGATGGAAGCTGTCGTGTGAACAAAGACAACAAAACATGCAGACATTGAAAGACGTTGCATGAGGGAGATTCACACGCTGTTCGTCAATCTGACAGCCACTTTGCTTGAAGCACAGCGATGCCTTGAGGCTAACAGGTACTGCTGACATGCTAACAACAAACTGGACAAGTTTCATCACTGACTCACACGAAAATGCACACTGAAACACAAAACACTGTCATGACTTACTCACAAACACATGAAATATTCTGCTTCACCCTCCCTGCTGTTCCCCTCACTGTCAGCAATGATTCAAACAGAAGAATAAAGTCAAAGGAGTTTTTATTTGAATTTCACTGAATGGAAATATCACGATTTTGCCAAAACAAGGTTTCTTTATCAGTTCTAAAGCAATTAAATCGTAAAACAATTACACATCATTATGTCACAAAATGATAAGTCTGCAAACACAACCCAACTGAAAATATCGTTCTGCCATGACTGCAAGAAAAAAACTTATTAGTGACACAAACGTGGCTCACCGGACCTTCCAAAGGTCAACCAATTCCCTTTGAGGAGAATAAAGCAGAGTGGATAATAAACTAATCGGAGGCTCAGCACAGAAAGAGCAGGTCGGTGAATCAACATGCATTATTCATGATGTTTCCAAAGTCAGTGAGTAGTCACGTCAGGATGAGGATCGGGTTCATTTATGGTTCTGCCAGTCTGGTTCAGTGTACGAGCTTAAACCAGCTAACTGACTGAACTGACTTTACCGGTCGATCTGTGGTTTATATTAGCTTCTTTTTTTTTATCCGTCTGGAAAGACAAAGCTACCTCCTCTTACTCTGTGACACATGCTCTGTAATCACCACAGAGAAAGAGAAGTTTTATAGGAATAAAGTAATATTAGAGATCACAGATACAGACCAATATAACAACATGAGAACATGATGTTTTCTGAAAAGATTAATAGAGCCACTAGTGTCTGTCAGATTTTCATTTTTCTCATGTTCATTTGTTTGGCAAACTAGCAACTAGCAAACTAGCAAGGTGCATTGCTGTTTTCATTCAAAGCAGACTGGTCTCAAATCAAATCTACCCCATGCGTTGGAAACAAAATACAAGCCATATTTACCCGGACTTTCACTCAGGAGAACAGGGTTCGTGTCCCATGTGAAAAAAGTAATCAATGTGATTTAAACATTACTGAACTCCTATGCCGCGCAACTTTGTCACTTCCAGTAGTCACATCGTCCTCGTAGCTACTTCACTTCTGGCGTTTATGTACATTTATTTACTGTTTAAACTATCTTTCATAACATCTTACCAGGACGTTTTTTTACTTAAACCTAGGTCAGTGGTTTTGTAGCCTTAATTCAACGAACAGCAGCCTTTTTTATAGCCGCTAACAATGTATAATGTGTAATGATGTGTATGCTATTTTTATTATGATCCAGTCGGCTCCTTCCTGTACAGCGAAACGTTACATGGGTGATTATCGGTGGTTAGGTTAGATGGGTGGTTTTGACAAATATTATTCTGTCATCGAGGTCGGAGATCTGCTGAGTCAAGTGCAACACCTAGTGGTAACATATGGGACAGCGGTCCAGTGTTTGGCATATAAACACTATTTGGGATCTTAATATTGACCATATCAATTGTATGCATTTTGCCATAATCAAGCAGCCATAACAGGTTGTGGCTTTGGGAATGAATAGTCAAAGATTATGATGTTTGTGTGTACTGATGGATCAGAGGACTGAGGCGGATGTACTGTAATGAAAGAAGACATTTCTGTCAGTGGCACTGAGAGACCCGAGCACATCTCTCTCCACCAGCAGCAGTGTGCTCACTGACTCACTGACTGACTGTCTGTCTAATTGGCTGATTGACAGTTTGTCTGTCTGTCTGATTGTCTAATTGGTTGGCTGGCTTCTGCTCAGCTCCCTGATGCGTTGACAAACAATTATCCTCGATGACAGTATCACATTTGTCTCATTAATTAGATGTGCTTGCTACAACAGCAGGTAGTTAGCACTGACAAGACAGAGAGAGTTTGGGGCTGTGTAAGCCAGTGAGATAAATACCTCTGTAATTGTTCTTTGTAAAAAAGAGAGAGAAGAGGTGGAATTTTGCGGCTTTCTCACACAGCAAAGTAAATGCTCTTCAGCTTTTTAGCAGTTCTTTTGAAGACATCAGAGAAACGAAACAACAGCTTTAAGCATCTGAAGTGTTTCATCCTCAGAAGAAAAAGAATATTCTCTTCAGCAAGACAGAGGAACTCAGTCAGTCAGCTGTTGTTGGCTCACTGAAGCAGTGAATCAATGCAGTCAGACAGGCAGACAAGGCAAGCTGCAGGTACCTCTGATGTCAACGATGCTCTCCTGACACTTATCTGCCCAAACAACCACTTTCAAACTTCTCTCTCTAATGCTCTCTCTTTCCTCCTCTCTCTGCCTCCCTGATCGCTTTCTGAGTCGCCCACCTCTCTTTTCTTTCTTTTAAATGTGTCTTCAAGCTGCACAAATCTCACACATCTGTCTCATCTCTTCCTCGTCTTCTCTTTAATCTCTCATAACTGTCTCTTCACTCTGTTTTGCATCTCTTTAGCCAGCAGTGGCTGCTGCAGAAAAACAGGAAGAGAGAGCAAAAGAGCAGGAGAGAGAGGGAGAGAGAAGTGGTTTGTGTGTGTGTGTGTGTCAAGTGGGCCTTGTATAGCAGTCCCAGCAGCAACAAGCTGTCATTAGAGTGGGCAGGAAACAACCCTTGTGGCTTGGTTCAATCAAATTGTAATCCTCAGCACATTATTACCATGGCAGGGTCACCCCTCCACTGCTGCTCCAGGGCAGGAGCAGGTGGAGCACACACACCCTCCTTTCATTTGATAGCATTTCCACTGTTTTGCTAGCGTTTTTTCCTTGACAGTCCTTATATTACCTGCCCGGCCCCCATAATGAATCCATCTGAGAAGGCCAGGTCGAGGCTGCTGTCATGCATAATTCAATATCTCACCCCCGGCTCCCGCTCCGCCCCTCTCACTCTTCTTCTCTGTGTCTCTCACCCTTGTCCCCCGCTCTGCCTCTGGTGGGGATTCTGTGCGGACTTTATTATGCAACCCTGAAGATTACAATCTTGTGAAAGATTTTGTGTTTGTGTAGGGCTCCAAAGTAATGGTCACCAGGTTGCCATTTGGAAAAAACTGGCAATGAATTCTTGGCCTTCTATGCCATCAGAATTCGTGTTTTCATCAGTTAAATTCAATGTTTACTTTGAAGATTCAGAAGCGCTTGAAATAAAAAAATGCACAGAACGAAAATGCACATTATACTTTTTACTCTGAATGAGTTCATTCACATTTTCCTTAATGCAACATTCCAAAATTTTGCTTCAAAATTCATTTTGACTTTAATGGCAACAGGATGGGAAAGTGTCAACGACTTTATATATATAATAATTATTATTATCATTATGAATAATAATAATAACAATAATTGCTGTCTTCGTATTATTTAATGTTGCTATTCCAGTCAGAACTGATATTTTGTATTCCAGGTTAAATTCTAACACTTATGATTCAAATTTTCTCAGATAAAACATAAACAAAGGATTTAGTTTGATGTCTGCAATAAAGCTTTTGTTCTTTTGTGTCACATTTTCATTATAAAGCCGACATATAACTGCAATTCCAAAAAAGTTGAGACCAAAATGCTCAATTTCAAATGCACAAAATTAGTTTACGTATTTACAAAAAACTAAAGTTTCACAGGATGATACACACGTTTATGTATCTATGTAGCTGTCCATATGTGTGCGTGTGTGTGTGTGTGTCACATGTTTCCCTCCTCTGTGGTTTCTAGGGAAACCGTCATTAGGGTATCGGTTCGGCTGTGTGCAGGCAGAGAAGAGACTTATTCACCTCACTAATGGACCTTCCTTCCAATGTGGGAATCAATAGCACAACACTCTCCTCCAGTGTTCAAATAACACTTTTTGCTCATCTTAGAGCCACACAGCAGACAAGGACTTTCATTACAGACACTGTTAAAGTTACACACGGTTTCACAGTTCAGACACGTGCAGGCCTGTGTTAGTATAAATTCTGGATCCTTTAGATGTCCCGACATGAGGCGGTATGGCTTATTGACCTGTAGTAGCATCAATACAAGCTCTAATAGGCACTTATGTGGTTGGAGTCGTCCCAAAGAGCAATTAGCCCTTTAGACAGAAATAAACAGTAGCACAAGTTAATTAAAATGATTTTTAATCCACACAACAAACAAAACAATTCGCTCGACAATAGCACGTTTATGTGCTGCCATTGATTATCTTGTGAGAATTAGAATTCTTTACTGAACATTTAACTTATATGTACATAAATATATATACAGAGGGCTGCAAAAGTAGGTATACAGAAATGAACAACAAATGTGCTCACAAAACGTATATTTTTGTCCCCGGCATTCACACATCCTAGCACAACTATTATAATACTGGTAATACTGGAAAAATCCTTACTGTATATCTACTTTTGCAGCCCCCTGTACAAAGAAAATCTCAATGACTAAGTTTACATGTATAAAATATTCCACTTTCTGCCCTTACTCCGAGCAAGTCAATCACAAAAACTGATATTTGTAGCAGAGAATTAGGGCGGAGAGGTTTGCTCCCTCTACAACAAGATGAGTGTCTTTTATCTAATCAGGACAGAAAATAGATATCTGGACATATTTCAAATGAAACAGACTTTATGATGAAGCCCCTTTTTTGGTCGTACATGAAAAAAATTCAAATTGATCTCCAACAGCGAGATATTTTCTCTCTCGAATGTATAGTTTACATCGCACTTTCACACTGAAAATGTATTTTTAAAAGCTGATTTTCAGCCATGCCTCCAACTCTTTGAACATTAACGCTTTTCAATAGATCATTTTTGTCGCATTTCAGCTTCAGTTTACAACAAAACAGACAGGAAAGATTTCAGGACGATTTGAAACCAAGAAGCTAGAGTTACCAAGTAAAGGTCTTTGCCAACTGAAACAGTGGTTTATCACATCGAATGAGCCACAGATTACTTCACACTTGATTTCTGGCCTCCAGAATACAAAAAAACACAAACACCTACTCACAATCCTAACTACTCAACATAGACGCTGGCGCTATGAAAATCAACAACCTATCAGTATTATTTGCTGTTGGGAGCTGATTTGCATCATTTACGCTGCTGATTATTTAATTGCCTCTTCAAATTGAAATATAAATGTACACCGACGCTTACATTCAGAGACGACCGAGCTGAGAAAAATCTGACTGCTGTTGGTTAAAACATCCATTCAGTCTGTAAACATTGAAGAAGTACTGAACACAAGAGATTCATGGAGTGAATCTGTGCATGTGCCGGGTGGCGAGGTGCATTTCATCGTGTCATTAGCAGTCTAGCGAGCAGAAATGACTTTTTTCACACCTAGGAGCATGGCTGTTTCAGATCAATGCCTGTGGCAGTTCTTTAATCAATGAGTGATGTTGTAACTAGGGGACTCATCTGAGGAGCAGACCCCTGGGAGACAGTGAGTGAGCCGGAGAGCGAGAGACTGTAAAACAGGGGGAGGAGGGGGGCATATAGAGAGGAGGAGACACAGAGATGAAATACATAGAGCTGAAAGTGATAGAAATGGATGGGAGAAGATAGAGGGCAGCAAGAGAAGCACAGAGGGAGGGAGGGTGTGTGGGTGTAAGAAAAAGAGTCATCCATAAGCATCGACCTCTCTAAGTGCTACAGCACAATTCAAATATGATTGTGCTGAGATAATTGCTCATTTGATGAGTCAGGTGAATCTCTCTCTCTCTCTTTCTCTCTCTCTCCCTCCCCCTCTCTCTCTGTCTCTCTCTCTCTCTGCCATGTATTCGTGCAAAGTGTGTGTCTACATATGGGGTGGGGGAGCAAAGTAATGGGCAGGAGGTGGAGCGTGAAAAAGGTTAGGGAGAAAAATCACATCACCAGAGAGCGAAGCGATGAGAGTGTGCCTGGCTCCTAAGGCCAGATGTATTTACCTGGGTAATGATAGTCATCTGGACTGACAGGGTGTGTGTGTGTTTGTGTGTGTACTGTATGTGTGTGTGGCAGACAGCACAGCGCAGCGCAGGATGCTGTGGAGGCTAGATTTCTGTTTGGCTGACTGACTGCCTGCCTGGCCGAGGGGCTAGCTTGCTGATTTTTTATTTATTTTTTTTTGCTGGCCAAAACACAACAACTCTCTTGTTCTCCTTTTCTCTCTGTTGGTCCTCTCTTCATTTTTTGTTGTTGTTGTTTAGTCTTTTTTTTATTCCTCTTGTCCCCTCTTGTTTATCCAGCGTCCTCTTTCCCTCCCTCCATCATCTCTCCTGCCTTATTTCAAAAGTCGGCTTTATTAATTCATAAAAACACATTGCACACATGATTGAGTTCCATCAGCACTGGAGCATGGTTACATCCCACTGCACACGCACACACACACATTCACTCACACTTTGCTGTGTTTATACACACTGCTGCTTGTTGCTTTCCTCACACTTTGTCTACCTCCTCCAGACAGCTCTAGTTCAGCAGGCCTAAAGCAAAGACCATACACATTTGTGTTTTGTTATGTATAAATAGTCAGCAGCACAGCTCGCCTCCAGCACGAGAGGACGTAAGGCAAGCTAACATAAATGCTGTGTTTTGTCCCCTTTGTCCACTGTTTGCCACTGGTCATCATTTTGTTCGGCGGTGTAGTTAAACAGAGAAAGGAATCTGCAAAGGACCGAGCTTTAAGGTGTGTTGACACTAAAGGTGAGTTGAAATATTTGTGCAAAGCGATTACATATAAAGACACTGCAGATACGTGCAAAGAGGGATTCACTTATTAACTTATTAATTTTTCAACTTAAGCAAGAAATCTGTGTGACGCTTTGGCAAAAAGCCTATAACCAATTACATTCTCCTGCATAGCATAGCCCTCATCCATCCAAACTCATTATAAAAGTTTTCTCATCCGTCCTTTGGAACGACCTGACAAAGCACGAATTAAAACTTTTATCCATCAGCATCATTATGTTGTGATTTCAGCAGCCTTTAAAAAAGTGCGATTCACCGAGCCGTGTGCATCCCTGGATGTTGTTATGAACCCACATGATGGTGTTTGTTTCACCAGCAGGTGAAAAGTGGTTATTTTGATCATAGTAAGTTTTGTTCAAATAAATACAAATGTGATCCCACAGCCAAAGTAACGCAAAGCAGAAACGTACTTGAACACAACATTAGCACATAGGCTGCACGCTCTACTGAGGTGAGCTACCAGGATGCCTCCTGTTTTCCTGTTTTCTTGTATTTCTTCCAAACATTTTTCATTTTTCATGCGTGCTCGGAGCCCATACTGCATGCAGGTTTGAATCGTCTTTCCAGTGAGGGCACGGGCGTGACACTTGACTGCTCTTATCAAGGGTTGCCAGATGTGAGCCCTGAGGTTGAAGACCGGTTCCACATGCACACACACACACACGTATAGACACATGCATTAAAACACATACGTGGTCTTTCTAAAGCCCCCATACCCCCTCCCAATCTGAAAAGAGTAGGAAGAGAAAGGAATGGGTGCTTAGCTATGGATTGCTGGGATTGAATTAAAAACATTAGCTCGAGGCTGTGCGGCTGAATCCTGATGATGAGGCCACCGGGGGAAAATGGAGAAAATGGGCTTTTGCTGCCAGGGCCTTGAAAATCCCTTACTAATGGAATGAGAGAAGGCAGAGAAAGATAGCGAGAGCAAGGGGGGGAGGAAGGCATATCACACAGATGAGTGCGGGTGAATGGTTACAAAGACAATGCATTGTGTTGGTGCTGAAACAAATGGAGCAGAGCCAGAAGGCCTCCAACAAAACATCATTACAAGCAGCTCCAGAAATATTATGCCTTTGGGGAGGGGGTGTTTGGGTTATTTCCAAAGAGCACACAAGTCACACAGGCATACAACCACTTACACTTGGACACAACAGTCGCACACACATTTAATCCGGTTCAGCGGTTTCAATTTTGGACATAAACTCATCTTGCTCAGTTTAGACTTTTATTTTGCCAACATGTTCAAAGACGTGTTTATTATGCCCGGACATTTTCATTCCCGGTGCCCATAACTCTTTATATCTGTTTTTGTTCATCAGCATATCCGACCACAGCAGACGCAGGTGCCATGATAATGAATCTGAGCTCTGGCATTTAACCCTCTGAACCCCAAAATGTGTTGGAAAGCAGATTTTTCTATAAAAACAACCGCCAGAACAACACGATTCATCAAAGACAGAGACTGTAAAGAGCTAAATGGATCCAATCGAATATCGCTTTTCAAACACACACATTCACACAGGGTGCAAGGTGCCACCTGCCCATCAGTAGCTTTAAACATGTACCAGGGATCGATCCACCGACCTCCTGATCAGTGGGCGACGCTGTACTATCTGAGACACAGTTGCTCCTGATGGCTTTATGGTCAGATTTTCAGCTTCCTGATGGTTTCTGTCATGTGTAACAAAAACAAACTAACAGCCACGTGACAAAAACTCAGTGGAAATCCAGCTGAACTGGAGGCTGTTTACACAGAGCAGAGAGGAGAGGACACGAGAGATTAGAAGTAGAGGTTGTAGAAATTGTAAATAATACATTTTCTCCAGTACTGGTCACATTTATGGGCACTGGGAAAAATGTATAACATATATTTTTCTTTTTTTCAGGATTTATGACACATTATTACTATGTAATAATGCACAAAAGACATTTCCCTCCTCCTATGCATGATTGTGCCATTTCTTATCCAGGTCCAGTACTTCTATATTGCAGTGAATAACGAGGCCACAGTGAGTGAAATGTGACAGGAGCAAACTGAAAGTGTTTGGGGTTTAGAGGGTTACTATGAGCCGACATTATGCGTTTTATTTTCAGGCCCTATGTGCCCACGTTTTTATCTGATGTTTGTTTAAAAAGTTGGACAGAAGCTTTTACACACACCTGAGGTTTGACCTTATACAGGCTGCAATAACTATGCATATTAACATACCTGTGTAAAGCAGAGCTAGTAATAATACATTCCATCTATATCTTTTTATCTTTCATTTTTATTTGATCAAGCTGTGTAACACAAGTGACACAAGTTAAATTAAAGATCCTACACAGCTGAAAAAAGCACTAAAGGCATGAAGAAGCAGAGGACAAGTGGCTTCTCTTCGCTTCATCCTTATTATAAACCATTTTAGACGGCAGTCTGAGAGACACAGGCCAGATGGTTCATTAGAAATAAAAAGCTCTGGGTGCATACTTAAGCAAATATGTGTTTTTCCTCATTTCGCTTTTCTTTGCGACCATCACGGTTAAATTCTCTGGTGAATTCTCCAAGCGGTGGGCATCTCAGCCCCCTCATTTCTCTGAGAAATGAATAGAAGCATGTGACACGGCTGACATGGGCTTTAAATGTACAATCTGGCTGTGTTATGATGGGAACAAATTAATAAGTGAATGTTATCTGTGGGTAGCAGAGCAGGGTGCCGTGCCAGGCCTTTTTGTTCCTGTACCACTTCTTTTCATGTAAATGAAGACACAAAAACAGACAGAGCTCTTGGTTTGAATTGGATTTTGACATGGATATTGGAGCACTTTGTGCATGCATGCATGCACACATTATACAGTGTGCAGTGTAAAATCCTGGGCCGATACCATGTTTAAAATAACAATTTGGCGTGAAGCTGACACAGATCTTTTTTGTTGTTGTTTAGTTGTTTTGTTATTGTTTGAAAGTCAAAAGATACTTTACAATATGATATGCATGTGTCAATATTCTGTTTCTCTCACAGTGAAGTGCTGGTACTGCGTTGGTGAGTGTTTTTTTTCCTATGACAATATCTTGACAACATGTCACCCCCACTATCATATGACAGACTAGATCTACATGATCTACTTGAACTACCATGTATTGTTTCAACATTGTTCTTTCATCATGAGTACCAACAGGAAGATGTTTGGGCTCATACATAAGCTTGTGCATTTGATATTTTTACGACTAATTTGCTAATAAAAGCACACCAAGCAAGCGCAACACCACAAGACGTAACAAGCCAGCTAATATTAACGTACGACAGCAAGAAGATCAGTTCAGCGAAGCTCCATGAAAGCCTATCCAAGATTTACTTTTGCCAGCGGTCTCTTGCTCGGTCATTCTTTCTCTTTTCCATCCTTAACTATTCTTTGGTCTCTTCCCGTCTGCATTACTGTCCTTAGAGGTCCTGAACCCGATACTGTTGTCACCGCACTCGGTTCAAGCAGTGCAGCACAGCTAAATAACTGCTAACTAGCTATTATAAACATGTAATGTCAGAATGAAGCTGATTCAGATGCTTATTTGGTGGATATATCGACCCTAAAAGTGTGTGCATATACTGAATGTGGAAATAACTTGTGCATGGCTGTCTGATTTATCTAAATGTGTTTGCACACAGTGTTTAAGAGAGACACTAGTTTCAGTTTGATACACAACATCTGGCTTCACAGTGGAAACAGGAATGTTTAGATAAGGCAGGCAGAACAGGAATGAAAAATAAGGTGAGACTGAATGAAGTATGGGTGGCCAGCAGTGCCCCGCTCCTCTTTCTCTCTCAATATTGGCATTGCGGAGTCAGTGAGAGATGGCAATCAGCAGGAGATGTGTCTCAAAGATGAAAGCAGGGAAAGAGAAACAGAAGGAGAGCGAGAGAAAGGAGAGCCTCTTAAGGCACCTCCATCAGCCTGTCGTTAGGAGGGTAATGAACCTAGCACCACTGCTGCCAAGCAACCAATGACTCACTCAGACACACACACACACACACACGCATACACCACATGCACCCACTACACAAGATAAACACGCTCACAAAATAGAAACCTCTCAAGTACCCGAGGTCTCTCCTGCTACTCATCCATTATGAGACAATCTTCCCAATTACAGGATGTTTATACACAAAAGATGTGATGTACATACATCAAAAGAGCAACAGTCGTAGATCACTGGTCTGCACATTTACTCAGCTCCATCTCTCTCTCTTGTAAATTCCCCCAAGCTGCTTAGCATTTGCCATATGCTGCAAGTTTCCTCCCCTTCATGTCCATTACGTTATACACTCAGAAGACATCGATCACAAATGGAAACAGAACTTAAAGGGTGATTACAATAAGTTTCGCCCTGCAGGCTTCAACATTAACCCGGGCAGTCTGTGGCCTAGGAATCGTACTTGCTGCCAGAGGGTCGCCGGTTCAAATCCCAGGAACTTACAGAACTTACACCCCTACTTTCTTCCTCCATCTTTGTTTACAATCGTGATATTTTTGAAGGTCTCATCTCAGCAACACCCACATTTTAATTGCGGGGACATCACTGAATTGCTTGTGGATTGTTGGATTTATTAGCATATTAACATCAATGTTGCTAACGTCACGTCTGACAGAATGCTACATCCAACAAAGATGTGACATGAGACCTAGTACTGTGCCTCCACAATGTACATACGCTGCCTTAACATTGCTGATTTGGGGTTGGAATTCAAATTTGTAGATCAAATATGTGACTTGTTACCATATAAAACTCTAGTGCAAGCTCCTCTCTCTTTGACTCCCTCAATCACTCAGTTGTTCCCACACTGGGCATTAGATACTTTAAATGCCAGCCCTTAAAGACATCGGGTCCATCGTTGCCCTGGGCCCTTTTAATCAGACATCATGATCATGTCGCCTATATACCGAACCAGTTACCTCACTGTAGAGCCATTGTACCACCTCTTTGTCAAGCTATTCAAAAAGGAACAAACAGTCAAACCCAAAAAGCAATAAAAACACGTCCTTTAAACACAACAACATCCACAATAACACTGCTAAACTGACATGAGCACGCTGTGATTGTTTGTGAGATAGTTTAATAACCTCCAACACTGTTTCAGCAGATTCCTAATGTTTTAACAAATCAGTAGAAATGGATTTACTGACAGCAAGTTAGTAATGAAATCTGTTAAGAGGGTTATTATAACTGGTTATTTCTGTTTTTATTACAGGCACCTGTTAGGCTCATAGCTTACAATGGTTACAGCAGTTGCAATGTGTGGTTTGTGTGTGTGAAACACACCTTTAACACCTTCCAGTGTGCTGAACAGCCTAAATGCAGAGACATGAATTTCAGTGTTTTCAGAGGCCCACTAAACTGCCTGCTGCTTTGATGGGGCTGATTACTGAAACTCACCCCAACTCCACCAGCTGATACTCACTCCCTCCTACTAATGCAAGATAATTTATTCATTCAGCCTCTCTTCCAGTTTGGGTGCCAGGATTGTGTTTGAGCCTGTAGTCACGAAGATTACAAAAAATTAGTCAATCACACCCACGAGCACTTGCAACAAGAGTTTGTGCTTGTGATTCTGCCCAGTGTCGGTGAAATCGAGGACTTTATCATCACAAAACTGCAAAAAAAACCCTCCTTCTGCCATACACTACAAGCTGTCCTGAAACTACTGAACCCAGTGAAGCTTTGAAAGTAATGAGATCTGATCAACCCGAAACTAGAACAGTAGGTTTTTACAGCTGCACCAAAGCTCATGAGGAAGAATATCTAAATGAAGCCGGGAGCGAAGTTGTGCCTCATAATAAACATATACTGTATTTATAATTTTCCAATAGCTTCATAAATCATGGCTGTAAACTGCCGACTCTGTCCCCACTTGAACTCACACATGATAACTGGAGATGCGTCTGTGCAGATGTATGAACTGCGCTTCTGCATGAGCGAACCAGTGTGTTCTGTGTGTGTTTACGTGTCAGCAGTCGTCACCAACAAACCACCCCCCGAGGATGTGGGCTGGACTGTCAGCCTAAGTCAGACATCACACACACACACGCACACACACACACACACACACACACACAC
>CAFUXE010000765.1:140378-194896 GCA_903364295.1 Serranus cabrilla | reverse complement strand
AAAAAGCTTCTAGTGACGTTTTCTAAGTTGGGAACTGAATGGGAGCGAATGGTTTGGAGATAGACCTCTAACTGCAGCGTGTGCATATGAAATAATAAAACTATTAAAGGCCATGAAGAAGCAGAGCACAGGCGAAGGAGGGAGGTGATGATAAGGGACATTATCATGAGTAGTGACGGGCTGTTTGGAGCGGACCAGTTGTTCAGCCTCCAGTATTAATAACAACTCATCCACACACTTGACTCTTTGCTTCCTCTGGTCCAATGCAAAACACCTGCCATGACACAGCTGAGTCACTTGCACGGCTCGGATATATGTGCATTTGCAACCAACTAACGGGGGACAAAAGTGTTCTTCATTCTGCATTAATTCTCTGGTGCTGGAAATGTTGAGTTGCTGTAACCTCTCATGGTAAAAACCATTATAAAAGAGACACTGTGAAGCTGTTGACAGCGCGAACACCTCCAACTGCAAATGAGGTCAATTATAACTCTGGATTATGACGTTTTGATCGGTGGAGGTTTGATATTAGTTTCTTGTGTACTAAAAATACTTCCTGTAGATGTCAAGAGCCTGCACTTGATTATGCAAAACACCAAGTGTGAAGTCAATCGGATTAACAGTTGGACAGACGGACACAGGAGACCTTTTCCATTTCAGTCAGACGGACGCTCATGAGCTACCTGGAGCTGCCCTTAATACATTCGCTCCAATGCAACAACGCATTTACTTTAAAGAGAATCTGAAAGGAACAGTTGCTTTTTTTTTATTTTTATTTTTTAAATTTTTGGATTGATTTTTGGACCTCTGCACCATCTCCTGTCTCTTCAGCTGTGACTGTAACTCTTTTCTATTTCAGGAGTTCAGACAGTTTAACAAGAGTTCGTTGTCATCTTTTCAACAGGTGAGCCAGCAGTAAAACAGGCAGGCATTTCCTAAATCAACAAACCAAAAGAGATACAGCCGGCCTTTTGTAACAACTTGCACCTAAAAGTGTGTCACAGTGATGAGTAACCATTCACGCAGGTTTTCTCCAGTCTTTCTTTTAGCTCGTGTAAGCAAAACATTCATCTGTCATCAGACGTAAAGCCTGAAACCACAGCAGCTGGAAATCAGCCACAGGCATTTTCCACAGTGTCAGAGCCGAGATGTGCAGCTTGGATTTATGTTGTGATGTATTCGATTCTTTAATGATCACTCAGAAACACAAGGCTCGTTTCTGTCGCGCCTGAGCTGTTTGGTGACATACCAGGTGCGAGCAGTGACACTGACATGTCAAAAGAATTAAGTAATCAAAAAGACACTTTAACTTTGACAAGTATTTTCCCAGGAAAAAGAGATCTAAAGTTCAGTGGCACCTGTAAAGAATATTTTGTGCCGCTGGTTCTCCTGAGACAACTATGTTGAACTCATAATAATATAACTGTCAAACCATTTATTTTCTTCCCTTATCCATAGTGATCATTTAATAATAGAGGGTGCTGTGTGCTGTACACATTGTAAAGCCCCTTGTGACATTGGGTTTTATAAATAAAACTGACTCGATTTGTTGTACTTTACTAACAAAGAATCTAATTATACTTGAGGAAAAACATTTTATTCTCTTGACAGATTCTGAAGCACTTCCGAGCTGCCGGCATCTCAGTAAGGTAACTACAGCAGACATGTTTGAGTTCATGTCCCGTGTGAAAACATAAACAACCTTTTATATAACTAACTTTTTTTTACATAACTTCTGTAACTCACATGTTTGGAATCACATTTTTTGCGTAACTTCACGTCATCCTTGTAAACTGTCTTTCGTAACGCCTGACCAGGAAGTTTTTTACCCTTTAGGTTCACTGACACTGACGCCTTTTTTACAACCACATACTGTATGTGTACGTATAATGACGAGTATGCTATTTTTAGACGCTCCGCTGTACTGTGTAGTCTTTTGACTAAATGTATTCAGTGGTTTATGTTAGAGTCAGTTTGTCAGTTTTAACCACCACAGTCAGACAAAGTCTTCATTACAGCAGCTGACGTTCCCAGAACTAACAAATAAAATGTAAATATACGGTTGTCAATTGTAGTTTATTCTTTCCGTTTGATCCATATCTCAGAAAACAGCCTGATAAAATCTTGTTTTAATTGGAACATTTACTGGAGTTTAAACACCATCTAGTTAACCCAAAAAGCTTTTTAGTGGAGAGCTTCTCGAGGCTCGAAGCTTATAAACTTCTACGACACAGCAGCTCCAGCAGCACGAGGATAAGCATTTGGAGTTATAGTGGCAACAACTTAGAAAATGACATGTTTTCAAGTTCATAAGCTGGCTGAATGTAGCCTTTTAGATTAAAGTGCACCACTTCAAACCAGCTGGGGCGAACCGAAACCACAATCAGAGATGCCTCACTCTGAGAACAACTTATAATCTACAGTTACTCCTGATTGACTGGATTTGTTTTTGTTTTATTGCTTAGGGAAGGTATTTATCAGTTGTAATGCTGGATAATTGCATGAGGGCACTTCTCTAGGTGTTTATGGACGTGTTTTTCAATGTGACAAGCCCTTCCTGCAGCTCGATTCTCGTGGTTTGCTCTCTAATAACACATGCTGAAATAAAGGTTACTGGTGTTTTGGCGGCAACAGCTAAATTAATTTGAGCTGAGGACAATACAGGAACTCATTTGTCTGCAGCATTTTCCAGTGTCCTCCTGAATTTCCTCCCATTCACATGTCTCTTCAAAATGTTTAAGGCGTTTTCATAAACTCGTGTGGCGTAAGAAAGTGTGTTTTTCCTCTTAAAGTTGATCTTTGTTGGAGTAATCGGCATGAATGTTATGGTTGGAAGATATAGAGGAATACCTGTCAACCACTGGTTAAAGAGAAAAAGAGGAAATGCCAATTTCTGACAAGCTTTCAGAGAAAAAGACCATGTTTATGTTCCAGTGTTCATAACCCAACTGTGTATTGTGGTCGGGTTTTGAATAACGGTGGTTTGGCTCGCCGTGTTGAGCATATAAACTCCGTGCCTCCACTGTTTTGGCTGAACTTAACTTGAACAGATGCTGTAAAATTCACTTCAGTGGGAGGCCAGGCCTAACTGTGGTTACCAAACTTGTTTATGGTATTGTCATGTAAGTGCTGGAAAAGTCACAGAGCGCGGCCTGAAGCTACACGATATAAACACATGGTGTGTGATCATAACTGTGGTCAGCACGGATAAATATACATTTTGGAACAGTTTTCATTAGATTATTTTATGTTGGATGCGTGCAGGTGCGATATTCATGTAGACTTTTAAACCATGTCTGTTTTTTAAAAATCCCAGCAAGTCCACATATTGTCCACTTTAATTTATACCAACCTACATCTAATGAACAACAGGAGACATTAATGAATTTTGCCAGTCCCGTCTGCTCACTTTGTTTCCGCCCGCTGCCAGCAAATGGGAAAGAACTGGCAGAAAAAATTTAACTAAGTCCAAAAACAAGCGTTTGAGAGACATAACTTTATGTGGACGGTCTTCATCTTTTAATTGGAAGTGGGTGATTTTGGCACAGATGACATACAGATTGGTTATGATGAAAGCACCAAGCTGTGGGTGTGGCAAAAGGATGTGGGCAACCCAACATTTCCCGGACTTGGAAGTATAAAACCATTTAAATAAAAGTAGAGATCAGAGTTTTCCATTTACATACATACATATATATGTTGACTCTTTGTGGTGAGTGTCGTATCACCAGGGCCTGAAGACAGCGATCTTATTCACGGATAGTAAAAGGAAGAATAACAGATAAAAGAAAAAGCTCCATCTGCATGTTTTGCTTTGTTTGGGCAGCTGCTGCCAAGATGTTATCTATTTTGGAGTATCCCATAAAATATATAAAAAAGCCCTCACATGCTTGGTCACACAGCCCGGCTGGAGGTTTTACTGTAAAGGTCTGCCTGCTAGATGTGCAGATACAGTGGGGTGCTGTGTGTGTGGCACACAGTGTGTCCGCTTATGTTTCACTGTGCACTTCAAAGAACAAGCAGCAGAGCCGGTGCTGCGTCTGTTCCCAGAGGTCCGACTGTGTAAACCTTTAATGTGATGCCACAAAAAAACAATAATACTCTTAATGTCTGCTGCTGTAGTGAAAAAGGTGCATATTCAAAAGTCTAAATGTTATAATTAGCAAAGGATTTGGTCATTGGAATGCATTGACACGACCTGGCTTCATACAAAATAATCAAATACATAAAACTTGAAAAATAAGCTGAAATTTATTTAGAACACAACTCTTTAAAAACCACTTCAAGCTAAATTTGATGTTCACAAAGACTTTTTAAAGTTTGTCCAACATCACTGATGGTAGATTTAGGAATCTCTTTGTTTCTGACAGTCTCTTCTCTGCAGGCAAAAAGCTACTATTCTGACATTTAATAAAAGTTGTTTTCTTTTTACAGTGGTAGAATTAAATGATAATTGCAGGTGGGCTGTGCTGGTGTTTAATGAAAGCGAACAGAATAGTAAAATGTAAATGAAACTACAGGACCTGAAGCACTATATCAAACATAATCAGACATCTTTACATAAGTAAAGAAATCCAACAAATGTGTTGGAAGCTAAAAATCTATGACTCATCCAGATATTCATTTTTAGAAGGAAATGCAAAAGCCTCTGGACTACAACATCCAGTTTGTGACGCACAAACACACTCCAAGAAAGAGAAGCATCAAACAAGTACAGCATCCAATAAAACACGCCGCGGCTAATGTCGTTTGTCCTCACAGAGACACATCCTGGCAGCAGATTTCTTGCCTAAAATCTTTGGGCGTACTCGCAATTCCAATCAGTGGGTGCTTATTAAAGTGGTGTTTGCCTTAGCATGCACCACTGAATCCAGTCTGATTCAGTGTCCAAGTCTAACACTTTACTAAAAACAAAACAAGTGCACAACAATTCAACAATGTCAGGTTACAGTTTAAGGGCTCAGATCCTTGAGCGATGTACATCACGTAGTACAGAACACAGAAGATTAAACCAAAGCAAATGAGCAAAACAGTGAATATCATCTTGAGTCAGTGAGCTGTCCTCCAGCACTTGGAGGCAAGCACAGGTCTTCCATAATTATTTTATAATAAATAAAATGATCCAGGCAATCTAAAACGTCTCACAATATTTTCACATCTGTTTCGGTGGATTAACGAGATGACGAGGAGCCAAATCAGCCTCCTGAAGCTCTGTTCAATAATTCATCTGGAGTGTCGAGCTCAGGATGTCACCTCCGCTGCTACAGGCTTCTTGGCCTGGCTAGCAGTCTGGTTAGGAGGGCTGCCTTCTGCCATTAGCATGGCTCTGATCAGATTAACAGTTGGGCCTTCTGCCAGCAGAGAGGCGAGAGGAGAGGGAGACTCCTGCCTGGCACGGCTTGGTATAGTGTGGCACATTTAGCAGGCTGGAGTGACCACTGATGCACCACACTTAGCACACTGCCATCATTATAACACAAGTGGTGCGATGCCCCTGCCAGCAAAAGGAAGCAGTGCAGGTGGTTCAGGACATCAGTACTGTTTCACCTCTACTTTCACACTGTGATATTATTGGGATTGTTTGGGCTGTGGTCTGACGGTGGAGGTTAAAGCGGACGCTCATTTTCAGGTACAGACTGATTGTATTCTGAGTTTCTACTAGAACAGCTTTACATGCATTATTGTTCTCATTCTGTTTGTCTGCATATACGTAAACTACACCTGTCTCTTTAAGCCTCCCTCCCAAAAACAGGCAGCCTGCTGTGATTGGCTTGCAAGCACAATATGGCACCTTTGCAAAGAGACACCAAGATGAGGGGTGGTTTATATTATGATATTCATAGCATGTGACAGAGGAAGGGGAGCTCAATCTGAATGACTTGTTGAGTCACGTTTTCTCATACAGGCAGCCTAGAAACAACTGACTGGGTTGTTTAATTTCACAGTTTTTGGGTTGATGGGCACTTAAGATACCCAAACATATGTGCACAAGCAGTGGAAAAGTGAGTTATGATATTAATAACATGGAGACTGGTCTCCCATCATGTACAAACAGCAACAAACAACCCATATTCAAGCCCTCTAGCAGCTGAATTAATAATGATGACAGCGAGGCAGAGTATAAAACATAGAAGTAGCACCAACAGGAAGGTGGTGAGTTGGTCAGACAGACAGGACAACAGTGTCCCATGTGAAAAAAAATATGATTTAAACATGACAGAATTTCTGTATCTGATGTTTTTACGTAACTGTGTTCTGGTAGCCACATCGTCCTTGTAACTACTTCACTTTCGGCATTTATGTACATTTATTTACTGTTTAAACTGTCTTTAAAACGCCTTACCAGGATTCTTTATGAAGTGTGCGTTGTTTTCAGAATGCTCCTCTCTGCACCGCGAACCACAAACTGCTCATATGTTGTTTTGACAAACACTCATATAGACCTATTCTGTCGCTCAGGTTAGAGATCTTGTTGATAATAAGGATAACCTACTTAGCTGCTGTGTTTGTATATTCTTTGGAGCTGGCTGATGTTATTTGGCAAATACATTTCTTTGATAAAAACCCATTGATGCTGTGTTTGTGCATTTAAATATTACTCAAAGAATGTTAATGAGCTCAAACAATGCTGAAAAGACAAGAGTCCGAGGATAATGACACAGACGTTGAAAAGGAGCGAGCCGTGACGCTGGAAAAGGAGGGATTGGAGAGAAGGAATAAAAAGATAGTGTGGAGAGAGATGGCGCCCCTCCCACCGCTCTACCTGTGGTGGAACAGATTGGACCCGCCGCAGAGCGTTCTGATTGCCGTGGCGACCGAGCGTCAGCTGACAGATGGCTGCCTCCAAGCATAGGGCAACGGGCCGTCCGCAGCTTCCACTGATTGGAAGTCCGTGCACACACAACACTCCTCACGCCCACACGCACACACACCGGTGGCCTATGACAAGGGTGAGGGAGAATGGAGGACATGGTTGATTTGATCTTGGAGGTGTCGGGCATCTTGACTGTTGCTGCTCCCGTAGACGGCGACCGGCCAAAATAAACATGTCCAATCTGGGTCACATCCACTGCTCACGATCAGACAGAATATAAGGAGGGGCGGAGGACCTTTAGACAACAGATACTCCAGTCAGATTACAACCACAGATCCAAACCAAACTCAGCATGAACTACAGTAAGAAGAGAAAAAGCCTGATACAGCTGTCAAAAACGACCTTAAATAACCACCTCTGCAACATCTCCTGATCTCATACCTGCTTCAAGCCTTCCACAACATTCTCACAATATCAGACTACTTTGTTAAAGCAACGTAAAGATTTCAAGCATTGTTGTACAGTAAGAAGATAAGAATATATGGCAGCGGCCAGACAAACTTTGTCCTGTGTGTGTGCACAAAGAGAGAAATAAGCATCCTCATTCTTTTCACCTGATTCTGTTTTATAGATCTCTGCTGAACTGTGTGCACACGCACAAGCCTCATTTTTGCGCTCACAGTTAACTATAAATAGATGTAGAAGAGCATACGTTAAACAACCATTTGTGACCACTCCACCACTGATTGCACTTGTCAAAAAGAAACATGGCAAAGAATAAACTGTATATATAAAAAATGGAAAATGCCGTTTCACCGGCTGTGATGCGTCAGTGAGGTTCTCCGTCGGTGCCAGAGCAGCTGTCAGTACACACGGCTCTGGCTATTTGTAGCGTCTGTGCTAATTTATCACATTTCTTCAAACCATCATTGTGGTAAAATCTTAATCATCAAGTGTGATCAATGATTTATTCATAGCGTTTATATTGAAACAGACGGTATTGACAGGATGGAATTAAACAAAATGTACAGGGAGGTGATGGCTCAAATGTAAAATAAAATAAATAAATGCGTTTTACTTTTGACAGAATGCTGCAATAAAAACTAGCCTGTCAGCAGCATTTTAGTGAAAAAGCATCCTTAGTGTATCACTTTCTGTGTTATGCCTCAATATTAATGTGTCAGACAGACTTCTCTGTAGCATTTCTTGGGAAATTATTGATTTATTTCAGTCACACTTTCATTGTAAATAAGTAAAACTATCAAATCCTGATCACGGTTGAATTTAACCACATCAAAATGGGATTGAAACACAGTGTATTGTTAAATGTAGTATGAGAGACACACACCATTACAGTTTGTGTTCATTAAAAACCTATTTACTCATTTACTTTGTCATGTTAGAGGACAGCAGTTTCATAAAGGTCACATATGAGGACAACTTGTGATGCATTATAACCTTGGATGAAATCTTTAAAATCAGATGCACAACGCCGATCATATGACCTGGATGACTGAGAATCTTCACAGAACATCAGTCGCAGTATTCATCTACACAGATGATCAAGATTATCTGCAGGTCACAGGAGTTTTAAAAGTGGTCACAAGCTTCACCTTTAAATGATCTTTCCTGCATTCTGCAACTTAGACATGCTCCTATTAAAACCACGCTCAAACAATCCAGTCAGCAAACTCATACAACTGTGAAATAGACAATAATATAGCATATCACAGCAGCCATTTCCCCACACAATTCACTTTCTTTCAGCACCATTTACTCTATCACACACACACGCACACACAAACACACACTGGTATTGGATCTCAGAGGCAAATGGGTTGCATGTGTCTGCTGCCTCTCCAACACCTCCTGTTGCCATAAATATCTTGTTATGAAAGGCAGGTAATGAAAAGCGCTGCCTTGGTAATCCGTGACGGAAGGCAGTTTCATGCTAGTTTAGCTTCCATCACCTCCCTTGCTCCCTCCGCCGCCCCACTGAGACAAGCACTCGCCTCTGATACACTTGTCCTCCCTCATCTCTTCCTCTTTGTCCCTTTGATGGGAAACTGCACGGGTCATCTATCTGCAGGTCCATTTATGCATATTACATGTGTATTCTTTGTTTGCTCCTGTTTTGTTTTTCCTGGCTGGCAGCAGAGACCAAGGATGGTGAAGTTTGTAGGTTTAGTCTTCTGTTCAATGCTTTGGTCCACCGAGGGGATATTTATAGTGAATATATTTGGTCCCTACAGGATGATTCCTAAATATTCTAATGATCTTTGAGTTTATTATGCTACAGCTGGTTCAGACCAAGTAATCTGACTGGATAAGACACTGGTTGTTAATGTGAATACAATAGTTAGAATATCAGTGGCACTACAAGATGTTCCAGCCTTCCACACACAAATAACTATAATAATAAAAAAAGTACTTTATGATTTGGATGACATTTTCGGACAATTTTTGACATTTTCTGTTGTGATCGGTGATCTGGAACACCGTCTGGAATTTATATTGTAAATCTACGTTATTGTGTCAGTGACCATATTGCCTTCACTAACTGCCGCCATCTAGTGGATGAAATATTCCAATGCCAGTGTGCTCCCTAAATACATGCTTTCAATATAATCCTTCAAGTGTGCAGTTTAGTATTGCGTAGCTGACCCTATTGCCTAGTGGAGGTCTGTACTCGCCGAGTGCTTTTCTAGTTTCAATAAAAAATCATAACTGTGAATCATAAAAAAATTGCAATATCAGCTGAAAGAATCACAACGATATATTCTTTGAAACCCATGAAGAATCTCTGATGCAGGTGCTTATGTTTCGGGCCCCAGAGCTTAAACTTACACTGGAACACATGCACACGAGCCCCACAGAGCTGACAAAAGAGAAATTGTAAACCTAGTTACTTTGATCTCATATTAATGTTGTTGAGGAAAAAAATGCTCCTCTTTTCACCGAGCTTCCTTTGCCCCTCAGCCAGAGAGAGAGAGCGAGAGCGAGCCATTGATCAGGGTGGATTGCAGGAGACAGCAGCTCAGAGCTGCGGCCCTCAGAGGAAGACCCTCTCACACATGCTGGCAGCCCTTCCAACGGAATAGATAATTCTGGAACAGCAGCTCCCTCTTCACCTCGTGCCAACAAATTTACAATTCAAACATGGTCCAAGGTGTTGAAGAGGAATGTTAGAAACACTTTGATTTGTTTTTATAAGAGATTTGACAGAGGTTGGGTACATGGAAGCCCCCACAGTGTCGCTCTTCAAAAGAATATAAATTGAGAATTGTTTTTGTCGAGATTTTACGTTTTTTTCTTTATGTTGATTTCTTTTTTTGTCTCTAGTTATTATGGAGATACAATATGTCAAGTCTGACAGAGGATACAGCACAGTGTGAATTCACTTATGTATCTTATATCCAGTCATTTTAATTACACCACTAAAGGGAGAAGTTTGTCATTAAAAGATTAATAAACCAGCTTTCTTTTAACCTTTTCTGACCTTGGTAATTATTATTAAAATTAAATAATACTGGATCGCACACTTTTGACTTAAACAAGTGTGATTTTTAAATAGAAAATGTTGGAATAAGAGCTTCAGACTAAAATGAAACCTTCATTATTACACACCAGAGCATGATAATATTACAGTTCTTATCAGATGCCCTGTGTCTATAGGACTTTCATATACGATTATCTCTGTTGCAGAGGCTGGGGATGAGTTAGTACCGAGGCTTACACCTGCAGTGTTTTATTAAAAAACCCTGGAAGATTGGCAGAAAAGACAATGATACCATATAGGCTGCTGTAGATCCAAAGAGGACAAGCGAAATGTCTGATTAACACACACAGCGACTGCAGAATAAATGCCTTTGTGCCATTTGGTGGCTGTGTGTTTGCACCTGGCTTTGGGTTTCCTCTGACTAGTTATGGATTTATTACAGTTTATCTGAGTCTTTATAATGTTTGTTTATGGTCAAGATTGTTCAATGGGGGAAAAAATGTGAGTTTGTTCAGATGTTGCTGTGCTCATACATCCAGTCTCAGTGTTTGTATGTATATGTGCACGGGCTCTTTCCAGACTATGTTTATCTCTCGCTGTGTGCTTCGCAGCCTTCAGGCATGAGAGCTCAGGTTCCACTGCCCTCCCTAAAATTGAAAAGCTCATCAGGAGATAATTCTGGGAGCTGCCACAATGCCAACTATGTGGCACTGTCACCTTATCTCGCAGGCCTTTTGCGCCCTGCTGCTTCTGTCCGTGCCCTGGGGAAGACAGCTTAGTACCCGTTCTGGCTACAGCGGCAGAGGAGAGCAGGGCAGTGGAGATCACTCATTTTAATAGGCCTGTCACATCTGTTTTTAGAACCTGCGGAGGTCTCCCGCTGCTGGCCTCCGAATGAAGTGACCCCAAAATGATGTGACAAGCTGTGATGAGCTCGGGGAGGGGAGCTTTGGGTCTGAGAGGCAGTGAAGGGATTAGATACAGGGTGAAAAAGTGAAGGGATTACATCAAAATCATAAAATCTAGATTATAGCATGCACTATGATTTAGATTTTTTATTTTTTTTTGCAGCGCCCAGTCGCTCTATTGCTCGCTCTGTGTGCTGGTCATTTCACAGAAGTTCTGCTATTCTTTGGCAGCCACAGTTTGCCAGTAAGTGATTGGGAGGTTGTGTGTCTGCGTGGATGTTTACACACATACATAACTGCAGCTATTGCGAATTTGTGCTTCTGTTTTAAATAATGATTATTCTATGTATTTCAGTAAGTTTAACTTATGCAGGAATCAGATACTGTAGATTTATGGTGATGTAACTTCGGCTTCAACACGGAAACTTGACCAACAGACAGAAACATAAACACTGCATGACTGAATCTTGCAGTTTAGATGCTATGTCAGTGACAAACTGCCCACAAACACCCGACAATGCACTCAAAGCTGCTTCTGTGGTAGTTCCTGTTACAGTAGGTGTCTCCAGGACCACATTTGGCTATAATCACAGTTACAAAAAGACCAACTAGGTGAAAACAATACCAGCATCACGCTGCTGTAGAGATTGCAGGGGTCAACCTGTTCATTATCTCCACTGGTAAGAGCAGACAGACAGTGCAAATGTGGTTGAGTAGATCAGCCGTTACAAAGACTAACTATACTGATATTAATAATATTTGGAGTTTGGGATTTCTTTATTCTGCTAAATTTTCATAACTTAGCCCACAATCTGAAATTGGGATGTTCCACATGTTTACACCCCAAGCAGCAAATGCAGCTTCATTAATATGCAACATACATCTGCATGTTTTTGTGAATGTGCTTGAGCACTTTACAGTAACGCTGAATCTAACTAGATACTATAGTGCAGATTTAGCTGATTTGGGAAGTTCACTTTCTCAAACTAACGAGTCACAGGGTGAAGTGTAGACACTCTCAGCTACCGCAGACATGTGAATGTGTGTGTTTTCTATGCTCTCCATTAAAGAAGTCAGACAGTATTACTGGTAGTAAACTCAGTTTTCTCATCAGCTCAGAAACAGTGCTACACTATACACTAGTATTTGTCTTTTTCTATGGTAAATATCAAACCATTCAGCAGATCTCAGGCTCTCATCACAGCGGCATTTACCAGATACATTGGGTATATAAACTATTCACATAATAAAATTCATTTAAAAACCATTAGTATGCCACCACAGAGAACCAGCGTTAAGCCTCTTAATCCCATTAAGTCCATTTTTAATGTTTTACTATAAAATTCAATAATCTAAAGAGTGAACCACAGTGTTTTGCATCATTTTTGATAATAAACAATAATAAAATAAATGTGTCCAGCACGAGTACACTAAATGATACGATAACAAATATATTTCTATATAAACACAGCGAGAGGATACCTCTTTACTCCCTCCACGGATCTGATCACTGCATCTCTGGCAGTATATTCAGCTAAGTAATGGATGTCTGAGCTATCAGGGAAATTTGTAGCCGTCTCCTTTACAAGGGCTTCTCATTCCAATCAGCAAGTGTCAGCTCAGTTGGCCTTGTAATTAATGACTACTGACTGGCCACTAACGGCCCAATAAGTCTGCCCGATCGGTCCGTGCAGCTGAAGCCTGCAGAAAAAGGGGAGGCTTGAAATGTTGGTCAGGCAAATGACTAACTGCCAACAATAATTTTTGTGTGTATTTAATCTTTTAATTACTTTGATTTTCAGAGGAGAAAGTGGAGAAAGAAAGAAAAGGCTCCCTTGATAGTGAATACTTAAGTTCTCCTCTATTTTCAAACATTTCAGCCCGTTCACAGGATTTCTGCTGTAATTTATCTAGTTACATTAACTGTAATGTAACTAACCCCCATTGTGATATTTGGAATAATAAAACTAGCCAGATGTCTTCACAGTGGCTCATGATAGGAAATGTCGTGTAGACTCTACATGTGTAAATGTATGTTCGAAGTGCTGATGTTACATTATGATGGAGGCAGCAGTATACAAGTTCTCACTCGTCCTTGTGCTGAATGTAGTTATCAGCTCTGTCAGTGTTATTTTGACAGATGATTGTTTTGAAGGCAGCGGAGATCAGATACCTCTGAACTCTGGAATAACCCGTGTGACATTTGTCTACAGCCAGACGTCTTCATTTGCTGAAGTTGAGCCACATTTAGCAGCAGCGGCTTCTTTTTGTCACTGTTTGAATGATTACTTTAATACGAGACTAGCAGGGATGAATATATTCTCATTTTAATGGTATTTTGATGTAGATATGGCCAGATGTAATAATAGTATAGATGTAATATAATGGGTTTTAAGTTTTCCAGGCAGCCATACTGTCCATCCTTTACTGTGTTCATAATGGAGGTCAGCGTTTCCTTGTTTTAAAATTCCATTGTAGCCTCTTTGTTCCTCGTTTCTCTGAAGTCACGATCTCCAAAGATTCTCATGTTGTTGTCTGGATGCACCCACATTTGTACATGCCCTCAAAACATCAATAAGGGTGCTCTTATCTATGAAGGGTTAGGGAAAGTGCACACAAACATGTCTGTACGGGTAGCGTGCTTTCAAGCATGCAGAGAGCAGCACAATGAGTCCCACACAACCCACACACACAAACACGGTCAAGATGTAATGAACTGACAATGTGAACGACCCCGGGGATGAGTGAAAACAAGTCAAACCAAATTTAAGTATCTTTCCAGTATTATAAATGTAATACTGCATCTTCGTTTCCAACAGTGACAGTGTGAGCAGTATGTTGAAGCCCTTACATGTTATCACGGTATATTTCAAACAGAAGCAACACAGCTTCACTGCACGTACCAACAAGTAAACCAGCAACTAAACAACAAATGATCCATTCCTTCATTCCCGTCAAAAACTAATAACTACAACTGTTTGTTGATCAGATACCATTGTGGCAAAGATCTGGTCAAGTTTAGTCACAATGACTCCTTGGTAAAGATTAGGAAAACATCCTGATTTTTGGAAGAAAGAAAACAACTTTGACTGCCAGAAGGAAACTGGAAATGAACCGTCAGAGATTTCATGGAATTCGTGTGTGAGTCTTACTTCACATGGCACACAAAAAGTAAACATAAAATGTACTATGCATTTTTAACTCGTATTGCTGCCTTGGGTGTGTGTGCCTGTCCCACCAACAAGTCAAGTTACAGTTTTCATCCGTATCTGTCCAGACTCACATGTAGCCAGGAGAGAAGAAACGGCTTCAAATAAGATGCAATTCTGTGGATTCTTTAACCAACCCAGCAGCACAGAAGCTCCAAACAATAATAGGTATCAACAATTCAGTATTAGACCAAATGTTTCCCCTTCTGCTCCTGAGTTATGGTGTTAAATATTGGCCAGCATTATGTCCTGAAGCTGACCTTTGACCTTCTGGGTATAAAATCTCATAACATCATAATTTTATCCTAGTAGACATTTGTGCGATATTTTGTCATAAGTAGAGTACAAATTCTTGAATTATGGACCAACATGTATTTCATGAGTTCACAGTAACCTTGACCTTTGACCTCCAAAATGTGATCCTGATATAGTGAGATCACAAGAATGAGACGGACAGACAATCCGATTACTGCATGTTTTTTTTGTAAGGACAGTATAAAGAAAAATGTGCTATTCTCCCACTACATTATAATTTATCTCACCTAAAATTTGTGAAATGAGTTCACACAACACAGAGAAGAATACTGTTATCTGTCTGACTTTAAGACAAATAATAACAACTAGAGGAGACCAGCAGCACCCACATGTACTGTCAGTGTCCTTGAACACAACACTGAACAGACTCACTCAGCTGTGCGCTACTTTAGGATACAACATCTGCTAAATGCCTGCGACATTGATGGCTTGTTAAGGTGTACATTTTTTGCCGCATAGTTCCTTGGTGATCTAACCATTCAAACAGAAGGGCAGCGTTATCCAGCATATGTGCTTCCACCATCAACAAAGCATATTCATATGTGTGTTTACCTTTGGATGGCGATCACGTGGGAGAGTGTGTGGTCTGTTTCTTTCAGGGTCACGCACTCAGCCATCTGATAAACGCCGCCACTATTTTTGTATCATCTGCCTCCGAGTATCAAAACAACCCTTGTTTAATCACTGAAAACAGAACATGAGGGGAAGGGAATGACTGCCGATGATTATCTGTGTGAACGAGACACACAGCCAAGGGCAAACGTTCTTTTGCATCTCAGACTGGCATTTGACAACAATGAGGCACATTCCAGACGTCTTTGTACCATTTTGGTTTCGTGCTGGTTCAGGGTGTGGGCTGCACTGGAATGATTGCTTGTGAGGCAGCGTGTGTCAGATAGAGGTGAGCAATGTTGGAGGAGGGAGGCGCCTTCGTCTGACTCAAAGTGTGAAGTGGAGTGGTGCCTGATCCTTTGGGAGAGCTGCCTAATTGAGAGGTGTAACAAAGTGACATGTATGTGAGTGTGGGGGCATGCTGTTTCAAGAAAGATATCTTCATTTTCTACAAGATACAAAAGCAGGTTTACAAGGCATACTGTGTGGCGTACACCAAGAAACTACATTCACTAGATGGTTATTTAGTTGGTTTGTACTGAGTACACTGGATCCTATAGGGTTGAGCCAAACCTCATGATTTAAAGCTTGTGATTGGCTCTTTTATCAGGTGGGGCAGTGGGAGCATATTAGGAAACACAGATCACCAACAGGGAGGAAAATTAGCTGAAGCAAAGACCAGATGAGTGGATATAAAGACTGTGAATGGGTAAAATAACAATAAAGTCCAACATCCACTCGCAGCAACATCCATCCATACAAAATGCATGAATGAAAGCATATAAACAACGATGACATCTTCGCCCATCGTGCTGCTACCGTGGACATTTTGGGAGACAAAACACTTTATAACAGAGATATTCAAAGTATTTAGTCCCTTATAGTTTCAGTTAGTAGTTCACAATGACAACTGAATCCGTCAGTCCCCACAAAAAAAATTCTCCCCAACATAATGCTTGTAAAAGGTTTTATGACATTAAAAACGTCAGCGTATTTCATTGTGTATCATGGGAGTATTTGCACCCAATTTGGAATCGTTTATGCTCTATTTAGACACCATATGATCACCAAGGATGCATGTTAAAGCCAGGTGTACCGGAGTTTCACACCACAGAAAGATCTCATTAGTCATTACTCCAAGGAAATAGGTTGGCGAATCACTTGAATGAATACTTTTACAGAGAAAACGCAGAGGTTGTTCTTGCAGTTTATCAGACAAACCACTGAAACTTTGAAGTCCTTTGAGACGAGCGCACGGTCATGTTTGTTTTGTCAGCTTGGTAATCAACAGCATTTTATAAAAAATACGTTTTTACAATTACATCCTGTATATGACATATACAGGAAGTATGTGATTTGACAAACATGGATTTATATAACTTGGACTATTGTCCAACTGGTTTTCAGATACACAACCCCAGTAACAAGTCATGACTTGAGTTCCTGAAGGCAATTTAATCTGTTACAGGTGGGAAGAGTTTACCAGTCTGGGAGGTGACTATAATAATACAAATAATGTCTTTCATCAAGGTCATCGCCATGACTACTTTAAAAACATAACAAATGTTGCATAAACACATTCACCTACAGTGTGTCAGAACTTTACGTTTAATGGAAAACTGATCATTCTCTCAGCTTAACTATGTTTATTCAACAGGTTTTTAAAGCTCTGTTTAGTTATATTTGTGAGTCCTACACTGGAACAGATGCAGACAACACATTCAGTGTTACTGCAGATCAATTTAAAAGAAGCTTAAATTTAGTAAAACCTTAAAAAACATAATGGTTTTTCCTGCAATAGCATCCCATGATTAATTGCCTCCCAAACAGAAATGCTGCATGAACTGAGACTCACAGTGTCTATGTAATCATTGCAACTCTGAAGAGATGTATTCAAAACACAAAACTGATATCTCAACACATTAAAATGAAGGATGAGCAGACAAACATTATAAGTGCATTACATTAAAAGCCTTAATACATTTCACTCTGAAGGGTTCACTGATTATCAGGGCTGACAGTCTGTGTGCTGTTCTGCCTGTGATACCTCGTATTCACGATGCTGCAAAGTCTCCGGTATATATGTAAATATGAAGGGTGCTTCACAGCATCGACAACACAAGTACCAAAGAATGGAAAGAGCCCTGTAGTTTGTTCCTCCTGGGCGGAGAAAAGGAGGATCAAGAGGGCAGGAAGAGGTGGGTTGTGACAGCAAGGAAAGGGGCCTTCCCCGCTCCGTGTAACCTGTGGTTACAGCAGTTCAACATGACAGGACTGAACACGGAGCTGGAGTAAACTACATAATTAGCTAGGCAAGAGCCAGCGCATTTCACCAGACTAGCTCTACCTGGCTTTATTGCCTTTACCTTTGTCTCGCTCTTCCTCTTACACCTGCAGGAAAATGTTATCTGCAAATAACAAGTGCTGCTGCCTGGACTTGTCAAACCACCACTTCTACCTCAAACGAGCACGGAAACTATAGTTATGAAGGGCTTGTGTTGCTTTTTCAAAGCACCTGTGGTTAAAGCGGCTTTGCTTGTTTGTTTTTAGCGACCCCGTTTCCTTAAAGATGCATTAAACGATTTTTGACGACTAGAAGGCTGTGAGACTCCAACTATGGAAACACTGCCATGCCGCGCATTACTGCCTTCAAGTTTCTCAAAAGACTTAAAAGACTTAAATGTACTAATAACGCTTTTTTCTACCACTTTTGTTATCAACCAGTTGCCTAATTGTGCATCCAGCATTGCAGCATTAGCATTTGATGTGTTTTTGCCCCCTGATGAAGTTTAATGCTCACTCTGTTTTGATCTCCACCAGCTCCTAAGGGACATTTATTGCTCCACGATGAGCAGGAAGAACACGTTGGGTTTATCAAGCTTTATTTGCTGAAACACTACTTGCTTTGACTGAAAACACAGATGAGAGTGTTAATACTGAACATTGAAGTTACAGGCTGGAGAACCTAAACAACGAGCTGAAACATGCAAAAAAAACACTCAATTAAATGGCTCACAAGACACACACTCACACAGTACATGCTTAGACCCTAATCCATGCAAATACAATAAAAATATTCCCCTGACTCAATTCAGCATTCCTCCACTGATGTTGTCACAGCCTTAAATTAATGCTCAGATGCACTTTGGTCCTCATATTAACTTTGCATGCCCCCCACGAGCAGCAATATGCGCCGCTTCAGCCGGGGAAGGGATAATTTTACAGTGACAAATCAATTTCTTCATCTCCCTGTCAGCTCTCTCCTCCAAACAGACACTGGTTTTATAAGAGGGATTTCCTAAAATCCCCAGATATCTGGATGCCTGCTATCTTCCCATATTCCACTCAGTCCTCCAAGCTCCCACGGTGCTGAGCAGAGAGCAGGAGACACTTCCACTCCCTCCTAGCTGCCTAATGATGATGAGCTAAACTAACAAATGCTAATCCATGTAAAACTCACTTTAGATTCCCCTATGCAAATGGTGTTGCTATCTAAAAGCCATTTCATTCGGAGTATAGGGTTGGAAAAAGGAAAGAGGCAAGTAAGAAGTGAGGTATATCATCTGCAAAAAGCTCATAAAATATCAGGACTTGTTTACACACCAAACATAGTAAATAGGCCGACAATATATAACATAATATATAATATATAGGGCCAACAAAGAGACCACATGTCACAATGAGCGCTTTACTTTCACTACTTCAGCTTTGACAATGTCTCTTAATTCAAAGCTTTCAAAATGTTCCACGGTGGCACTTCTACTTTTAAAGGGTTTTATGTGCGAACAGCTCGACAGCTATTGATGCAAAAGGACACAGAGGTTGAGTCAGAACTAGTAGAGCCCCCAGTAGCTCACTGTAAAGGGTTTCCAGCAAGTTATTAGACTGAAAGGGCTGCTGCCTTGCATGAAATAAAGAGGGCCCCTGCTGACATCAGAGGAAATTATTACAATTCTACAGGGAAAATGAACAGGGTCCGACACGAGGAAGCCATTAGCACCGCCAGCACGCTAACCAGCTTCTTAAAAGAAACCCTGCAGGACACTTAGGTGGTCAGCATGAAAGAGTCACCACGTGGAGTATGACTCAATGTACATTTCTAAAATAATTGTACTAAATAGGTCAATATTTCTTCAGCCACAGATACATTTGGCACAAGAACTCATGCCTACATAGCTGGACTGTAACTATGCACAATGATAATTAAAATTCAGATATTAAAGTATTTTAACAAGGTGCAAGGCATGAAATGTCACTAAACAGACTACAGGGCAATATAACTTAATGTACAGTAACACAGTGGTCTCTGGAATAACTACTCATTTAAATCATACTGGCTCGGAATAACCAATATAGAAAAATAAATTACATTCGTAATGCTGTAATTCAGGAACTATTATGTTCATCACATGCCTGTTACACTGTGTGGTTCACATTGTGTTGTGTAGAAGAAATATTTAGGACAGAGAGTGCTGAGATCAAGCTGCTCTCCGCCTGCAGTGCTGTGGTTTTGATGACGGTGGGTGTTCAAGGTGTGGGCTAAAGCCGAGCTGTTAGGAGAACTGTCATCTTGGGGACAATAGAACTATAAGATTCAAACCAATTCTCTCGGCAAGAGAACAAATCTTCGCCTGTCAAAGAGATGCAGGGAGGAAAACTTCATCCAGCTGACAGCCAGAGTGCTCCTTAATGGCTCTGTCCTGGCTGAAGAGGGCAGAATAAAAAATACAAGGGCTGCTCTATTGTTCAAGCTTCCTGCTCAGATTGACTCGAGTGTCTGCTTTAAAGACACGGAGCCTCCGACGAGCACCTGCGCCCACACACCCACAGAACAATGCTCAGCCCAGGCCTTCAGTCTGTAATGATCTGGAACTGTCACATCCTATTCATAGTGAGATATCAATGATCTTTGACGGATTTATCATTGAAAAGCCTTGGATATATGTAAAGTTAATATAAACATGCATATACACACACATACAAATAAGCATAGTGTGCAATGCTAGTTCATTTCTGAAAACACTTGAGTGAAAAGTAAGGTCTAGAGTTTGTTTTTAAAAGAGGAACAGAGTAACAAAATACACAGTAAATGCATGAAACACTGAGAAATTAAATATAATTTATTAAGGTAAATCTTTATCTAAAAATGTCCTGATCACATAATATCACCCATATCTTCTTACCATTACAATAACATTCATAAACAGTGTTTAAAATGCTTTTTTTCAATGCATTAGTGTAAATTTATCAGCATTCCTTCTTGGAGTGGATAAAGAGTTATAATATTTGTAGTTGTTGCATTATATCAAACATCATTATGGAACATTGGGCTGATTTGAATTACATCAATCTGCTGGATGCATGAACATATAGGCTCTGTAGATGTATTGGGTTGTTTAATGTGTATTCAAAATGAATCAAATCCATCTAAGTGGGTAAGACACATGCAAAATAATGCGCAGTGAAATAAACAGCTAAACCAACCGCTGACTGGCATTAAGAGAACATGGAAACATTTAAAGTACGTCTAGCTTAAGGAATTAAAACTACTACACCCTGAGGGAAACTATGTGGCTAACTTCCGCTTCAAATTTGTGCGTGATTGATGATCACATCGTTAAACAATAAGAGCTTTAACCCTGCGGTCCCACAAAAGCCTCAATTCCCTCACGTAGCTGCAAGAGTCGTGAAAATGTCACATTTTGACAGCGCTTTCAAATATCCAAGATGACTTTCCACCACACCTTGTTTTCATTGCCACCTGAAGACTGGTGAGGGGAGAGGTTGAGAAAAGGTCAGGATTTATTTAAATCCAGCCAAAACTGCAAATTTGTGGCGGGTGGAAAATAAAATGGTTTTTAAACGGCTGGGTTAAAGTATATCCACACAGGGCAGTGTCAAGAGTACGTCAGAACAGCTGAAAAGGAAAGCCGTACACTTAATCAAGCGAAACCACCGACATTTTCATGACGTACCCTAATTTGCAAAGGAAATATGGAGCTCTGCCGTTTCACCTTAAATTTCAGACTAACCATCCAAAGAAAACAAATGGATAAGAGAGGAGTCCCAGGGAGAGTAACACCATGTATGCAAAACGCCATTCCAGGAAAGAATAAGTTCATTGAAAGCCAGAACAAGAGTCGACTGAAAACATGTGAGGGAAAAAGATATATAGAGGCACACTTAATCACCCTCTTCCTGCTAAAACCACTAATAACACTCACACAGCATGAAACCCTCCCAACTGTCCACATGGAAGGAAAGAAACACGACACCCAGAGTGTGATGACTTAAGAAGCAATGCAATCTCCATTAGCACACTTATTTTTAGTTTTTCTTGTTTTTTTTATCAAATTACATTTTTGAGTCTGTCACACAATTTAAAAAATGACTCTAAATAAGTAGATGCTTTCTGATTCATAATGTTAATGTGTTGCTGGATCAATATTTGCTATTAGAAGGATTTATTTAATTGATAGATGATTGAATCAATGAATAGACTTTAAATGTCAACATTTGGTTCACTTTCCCATAACTTCAGAACATTTTATTTTTGCAAGAAGCCTCTGTTAATATATTCTGTACAACTCTCCCATCCAGTTTGTTAAACAAGCAGCAAAGACACATAAATTCAGATGAAGTTATTTCCGTCAGAGGACAGGACACTGGGCTGAAGGTATTAATAATAACTACAAGTTATGAATCCCTAATGGACTCAGGGAGTTTAAAGTTTGACTAAATAGGCAAATAATGTTCAAGTTCTGGTTATGACTCATTTATTCTCAAGATTATTACAAAGACCTCAACTTCTGCAGATAATGTTAAATCTGTGCAACACAATATCTGGTGTGCGGATAAATTAACTGTCTTTTTGGTACTAATTAGTTAAGAAGAAGATTTTGTGCTATTTGCTTTATTCATGCATGAAATTAACAATTCCCTAAATTACAGTCACTTTGGAACTGGTTATGCATGATTCAATGTACTGGATGGGTGTTGGCACGGAAAGCAACCTTAATAAAGGGACTGGATATCAGCCAGACATGCCACACACACAAAAAAACACTTTTTGTTAGTCGCTACTCGCTATTTTGCTGTTTAACACCAGCGCTTTAGAGTGAGGAGCAAGCCGACACGTGGCTCAACGTTTAGTCCGTATAAATTAAGAGTAAAAGGGTTTGGAAATGAACTAACCCTGATTTGTAAAATGCATCATTGGTGCTCACTCCCTGTGAAACCGCCCCCTCACATACAACCATGTTGGGAGGGTCCCAATTCCCCGTGTGATTCAGTCCCCCTGAAGAGTCCTTATATTTATATCCGTTGTCAGTGCAGAGCTGGAGAGCCTCGCTGGCTCATAAATCTGGCCATGCTTAGCAAGCACAAATTTCCCCCTCATTAGAGCTCCACACCCTGTGGAGGGACCTGAAATACACACCAGTGTCGAATTCATGCCAATCAACCAGGAGTGGGAGGACTCTGCTGGAGGCTTTGACACCTCACATGTCTAATCTTAGTTGAAAATGTCATCTGAATACGCAGCTATTTTACAACTGATGTGATTGTGTAAAATTCAGATTCAACAATGAATAATCAGCTCTGCATTAGGGATGGCCGTGATACTCGAGTACTCAGTTTGGATATCGATAGTTGTTCAATTTATAGCGTACATGCTGTTTGTTTTTTTGCTTCCTAACAGTCCTTTGAATCTTACTACCATGTGCTGCTATGACAAGTGGTTCAAGTAACTATTTAATATTAAAATGAAGCTCAACACCCTCATCAAATATTTTTAGTATGATTACTTGCTGTTTTACCCCACAGAACAGAAGCGACACTACCTGTATGCTCAGTCATCTTATCTTATATGAAGTTATTGTTCTATGGCTATTGTTACTTGCGGCTATTTCAGTAGACCGAAGTGCCACAACATGATAAAACGGGACTAAACAGCATGAATGAAACTATTAAACAGTAAGTCATGTTGCTGAGTTGGCTCATAGTGAAAAAATGTAAGTTCTCTTCTTTACGAAGTGATGCAGCCTCCATCGAGGGCTTTTATTGTGAAAGGAAGGAACAAAAGAAAATGCACGGCCATTTTGGTTCATACTACGGAGCCTCAGTGTTGTTATTTTTGGCTGCAGCTCGTAAATCTGAATTATACATTAACTTGATTGTGTGCATTATTTCTGTCCAAGTTACATAAGCTTGGAAATAATGGTTGTTTAACAATTTAAATAACAAATCCCACACTATCTCTCAACATCATCAAAAACTCACTGTGGATACTTTTTGTTTTGCTAGGACTCCATAATAATTAAATGCGAGGACTCGCATAAGGAAGTAATCCAACATCCTCGTCCCCACTGTGCATCCAGCTGCATCCTAACTCCCTTATTCTGGCATTCGTCTATATGCGTTTAAACACATTTAGGGATTGTGAAAAATTCCCAGCACTGTGATGTCCGTTTTGATTATCACACCCCCTTTTGGCTTTATCCTGCACCAGTGTTGCCCTGTGGGCGGATATGCCCCATCTTTGAAGCCCAAACTAGAGCCACAGGGAGGTCTGGTATAAAATAGGCTCAATCTGTCTCCCCCTCTCCACCTCCCACACCAAGCCTTAGCCCTTCACTCAAGCTTCACTCTCTTCTCTCAGGGGAAACATGTATGTCAGAGACAGCAGGTGTGAAGTGAGATTAGAAAGCACAGGAAGAGGAGGAGGGGCGGGAGGATGATAATGGGAAGGGAAGTGTAGAAAAACACAAGGATAGTATTGACAGCTTATGTGCCCGTGTCTCACTTTGTATGCAAGCAAGTTATGTTTAAGTTAATTCTGTATGCTTGTGTGGCAGCTGTGCACATACACTGCTAATAGCCTTTGTTTCTCCTCAGAGAACGTCAGTCATCAGGCCCATATGATGGACAGCTTGGTGGCTGGCACCACTAGATGAAGAAAGCTCCCAGGCCATCCACTCCTCAGAGAAGCAATTATCTCCTAGCCTCAGCTCCACACCATGGGCCTGCATGAGAATGAGCCCAAGGCCATGCCTCAATGTCTGGCATCCTGTCTTTGGAGATGCAGACCACATACACATGCACATACAACACACAGAGTGACAGATGAACACCCAGCCTCACTCACACCAAAGGGAGGGAGGCAGACAGACGGGAGGATCCTGCTGCAGCACTCCAGTGTTAAAGTTTCTTAAAACTGACCTGCTGGAACTGCTAAATGTATGAGAAATGCAGCGTGTCAGCACAAGTTTAAAGTGGGTAGCCTGGGGCTAGAATTGAAGCTACAGAAATTGACAGGTGAGGCCCTATGGCCAAGAGCAAGAGCGGTCTAATAAGCATTGTCTGGTTGTAAAAGCCCTCAGGCTGCAGCAGCTCAACAAGCTGATTACCTGATGCCTGCAGATGAATATAAAAAGCTGAGTAATGCTAAGTAGCACATTGTTTAGTAATGAATCAACAATAACATTAACTGATGCTTCTGGTAAAATTAAAAACTTCTGATTGGAAATAAAAAATCACACACAAAAAGTGAGATAAATCTTGTTTGGCATGACCAGCAGGCACATATGGCACATATCAACAAACACAAAACCACAGTCAATATTAGCCTGTTTGTTTATTTGCTTGCCTAGCCCATCACTTACATTGGTGTTTTGTGTCTGTGCCCAGAACAAACAGTATTTCAAGAGAATGCATCTCAACCAGCTGAAGACGCTTGTACTTCCCGCCCATTTCTCCTGAGACAAAACTGCAAACATTTTCACAGCTGCTCTTTTTATTTCTTCCAGCTGAACAGCAAAGTTATTCACCGCTGATTCTTTCTGTAATATGAATGTGAGCAGGTGCATAAGAGGCGAGGTAACCGGTCGCTAAAACATAATGACAGGTGACTATTTGATTTATATCTGTTCATGAAACTGATTCATCCTGGTTCTGCTTGCCTCACCACAGAGAAAAATGCACTAATCCAGTTTCAGTTTGCTTGTTGTTTTAATGATCCACCTACTAAGAATGACTGAGCATTGACGGATCCAAAATTAATGACATTTTAAAAATTAAGTTACGCCAGCAATCAAACCCACAACACGTTTGACTTGTTTATAAATGAGTCAACTGCAAACAATTAAATCTTTATTATAGTTGGAAGGATTCTGGATTAATGAGGCTAATGTCGATATTTGAAATGTTATAAAAAGTCATTAAACAAACATTAAACACAACACTAGATGCCATGTATACTGACATGCACCTTTAATATCTCTAATTCACGTAATTTCTTGTAAATGATCATATATGACAAAATATAGTACTCAACAGTGGTTGATAAACCATGCTGGCCCAGTTATCCATACAGTTTTAGTCTCAATAAAGTATAAGGAACCACTACCTCTGTTAGAAATGAACAAACTACCTAAATATGAAGTTCTAAAGACCAAAACAATGTAACTAAATATCTTGTGTACAAGAGACTAACACCAGGTTACTGGTTACCAATTTACCATCATAAGTATAAAATATAAGCTCAGTACAAATTCCATTTTCCACGTCCTTAATATACTGTGTAAATGAGCTCAACCACTACATTTGCATTCACTGACATCTTTATGAAGGCCAATGACTCTGGATACTGACAGTCATGATTCAGGGTAGAAGATTTCCTTTAACACCTGTTTGACCTTCCACTAAACAAACTGCTGAGTAAACAAAACCATTTCAGTGTTTGTCGTGGCAAATTACCAGAGAACATAAAGTACGAAGGCAGCATCAGTGATCAGAGGGACCTTGACTTTGCTGATGAACTGCTGGTCAGTGAACTTGTGGCACACAATCTTCAACAGATGTGCAGAAGCTGCGATTAGAGTTTTTGTTGACAGAGCAGCAGCCCTGGTTTTGTTTATGTAGGCTACTAGGTGATTTCTAGGAACAGACTGTTTGCAGAATACGCTGACTTTTCCCAACAGCTGCGTTCATCTGTCACAATAAGTGTAAGGCTAAATAGACATAGCAGAGATAATAGCAAGAATTTGTGACCAACACAGACTGCAGCAGAAAAAAACAGCTAATAGTAGAAAAATGGTATGTCTTTCTTTGTCAAACAAGGAAGCGCCTCAGGCCAGAATGAGCCTGAATTCCTTTCTCTTTGTTTCTTCTTCCCTTTTCTTTTTGTCTCCACCAACTTTATTGTTGCTGCTGTGTACTGTGTAGACACAGCTGACAGAGAGACGACACTTAGCACACAGATACACACATAGCAACTCCTGCTTCTCTGTGTGCTCTGCTAATATTTACCCTGCCAGGCCGAACACTGCCACTATTGAGTTTGGCCATTCAAAATAATGTTTGACTAGTATTAGAACAACAGTGAGGGAACACTGTCTGGGCAATAAGGCCACTGGCCCTCAGGTTGCGGGCCGGATAGAAAAGGGAAGACTGAGGGTGTGGACTGATGTCATCTTTTCACACTAGTTAAACATTTAATGAGTCAGTGGTTTCTGTGTTGTTGGTTTTTCTTTGTTCCGGCCTTTTGTATGTGTGGAGGTGTGTGGATTGACTAATGTTATGTGCGGATATAGGATCTGACATTTGCTTTGTTTCCTGTTCGTCACGAGCTAAAAAAACAAAGACGGAATGATTGGTAGCTATCAGATTTACACGTTATCTTAGGTGTTACTTACACAGCTAGCCCTCCACAATAAGTTCATTGTTTGTGCGGAAAACAGGTTTTCCGTTTAAAGGAAATCATCAAATCGATCGATCAAGTGACCAGAAATGTGAGGTTTTGTGAAACAACCTAATCTGAACTGAGGAGAATTCCTTTGACTTTGTGAAACATTAGCCTGGGTTTGAGTCTTTGATAGCCGACAGGAGGAGTTCAGTGTCCACAGGTCTGTCATCATCATGACTACAGCAGGTCATAAAAGCTTACAAACAGGTTAATCAGTGTCTAGTGTACAAGTGTAACGCCAGACCAGTGTGTCCCTGCAACTTCAATGCTTTAAAAACAAAGAAACCTGCTCAGTTTTTCAATAAAGCTGAGCCGGATGAAGACCGACTGGCTGAACATGCAGCAGACACACAGACAGATCAGCGGTTTATGGCGCTGTCTGTTTTTAATATAGATGTGAGAGCGGTGGGGTTGGAGCAGGACAGGTACACAACATCAGCCACCAAAGTGACATCTTTCATGGTTAGTACTGCCATCTCCTGGTCAGAGACATTAAGCATTCATAAGTGTTGAGCACAGAATGTAAATAATGTTTTTTTTTTCTTTTCCCCCAGATTTACTGAAAAGGAAATTTGTTTTGGGAAGGATGTGTGTTGTTGAAAACACACTATGGATAAAAGAGTTTTATTATATTACATTAACAGACACTGATGTCTGTTAATGACTACTAGTGTAAGATGACAGTTTGAAGTTATTCATTGATTAGAAAAAGGTGTAAAAAAATAAATAAATGAAATGCTACTTTCAGTACAAAAATACTTGAGCTGTATTTTGCCATACCAGAAAAGGCAACATTTACGAAAGAATAAACATTTCACGCTGAAAACTGAATGGAAAATTGTAAAGTAGCTGCGGTGTAAGTTGTAGTGCTGAAAGTTTCAGTTGTCCACTGAATTGAACAGCTCAGGGAACTGGTTGAAATGTATCTCCAAACACATTCACCATAACCCAGTATGTGACTATAGCACTTAAAGCAGCTGAACTATCAGTTGAAACGTATGAGTTGAAAGCTGGACGGTAAACTGTCACTTATCTAAGCCATGAAAGCAACTGTGATGCGAGTTGGTGGGCGAGTTTCTCTACACATGTTCCTGATGTCATTTGGACATCTAAAGCAGCAACGCGGTGGCTTCATTATGCTGATACTGACGAGTGTTCAGGGTCGCCGGCCTTTGATAGAAACTCAGACTTTCATTCCTCGTTCTTAAGGGATTTTGGCCTTGTGCAGGTGTGCTCTTACAACCTTCAGTGTTGCTTTCTTTTAGCTCCTCTGACAGTGAGATTCTTTTATTTTGTAGCTCTTTCACCGAGTTGGCAACAGATGGTCTGGGTTAAAACAGACTTACCTTGTGCCTGAAGGTCAGTTTAAATCTGCTTGGCAGGTGACTGAGGTGCTATCTCTGGTATTTGAGTAACATTTGATCCCTGGCCACATTCTGAGAACCAAAGCTACTGTGCCACGGGCCATAAACATCACAATAACATTCGGTTTTGTGGAAGCAAAGTTCTCCGGAGGGGAAACTCTATTCTTTTGTGTGTTTTACATGTTTATCGTTGGACAAAGTATCAAATTAGCTATTTTCTGTGTTCAAAGGTCGTATAGTAAGTGTCCTTTATATTTTTTACTAACCTATTAGCACACTGAATATACTGAGTCTCAGTTTTTTAGTTACACCCAGTATTCAGAAGAAGTGAAATACATGATTTTAGAACAGGCGACAATAACACGTTTATGCTACATGAGGAAAACAGTTTTTTTGCCGCAACATGCTTTGGATTATCATAAAATGGGGCAAGTCTATAAAGAGGAGACTCCTGGGTACCGCAGAACCAATTTCATTAAGATATTTTGATGTGAGAGGTCAAGAAAATGGCCACACGAAATGTTGGACGAACTATAAATTGTTATTACGCCCTTTCCCGACAAGCTATCATAACATTATTGGTTCCAGTGGTTGACCTCTTTGTCAGGCTGGTACCAACAGGTACCAACAGGCCGTTGAATCATTATGAGTAAAAAGTGCCAGAATTCACATATTTATCATTAGAATTTCCCCACTGCTGTACAGAGTGCTGCAGAAATGTGCAAAATGTGATAAATTTCAGGCCCGTCTTCAAATAAATGCTTGTACTAGCCATTAAAATCCCACACATCAGCTTCAAGGTGTTTGTGAAGGCCTCTGCCAAACACAACCAGGTCAGTAACAACAATGCGACTGTTAAATATCACTCTCTCATACAGCTGAGGCCATTATCGCTCTAGTTTGGCACACAGCATGACAGTTAACATTTTATTGTTGGTGGAGTCCTTTTTTTTTTAAAGACAATGCCGCCACACCACCTCACTGGTTTCAACCTGCAACTGCCAATAAAACCTCAGACAAATATTAGCTTTGGCAAAACAAAACAGCCTATCAGAACAGTGAAAGTCATTGGCCATATTAAATGGTTTATAGATTCAACAACTGAATAGAAAAAACCAGACAAAGACAAAGAGCACAGAGGAGAAGGGGAGGTGCTGGGGAGGGTGGAGTAAACTGTGCATTGTTAGAATGTGTTTCAGCAAATAAAGGTAATGCAGAGCAAACATGAAGACTGGAGTTACGTTGGCAAAGCCTGTGTCTGTAAAAAGAGGGAAACAGGTCAAATGAGGCAAGAAACAGGAGCAGCCAGACGATCAGACAAACTAAAATCACACTCCCAGGACGGCTAAACCTTCTTACCATCCCTGCATCCAAAACAGAATACAAGAGACTCAGTGTTATATTTACAAAAAACTAAAGTTTCCCTGTTTGCGCATTAGATATCTTGTCTTTGTACTATGTTCAATTGAATGCAGACCATAATGAAAGCCTGTGATGTCTGACTAATGCAGCTCCTGATGTAGAAAAGGTGAAAATGGCTGCTTCCCCTTTGCAACTAACAAATACATTACATGTACGACAGATGTATGAGTTACACAACTAAAAGACCAGAATAGTTGCGTCTTTCTTCTGTGTTTGTCTTCTAAACTTAAAAACATGTTTGTTAACTGTCTGAAATACAATGGAAGTTATTTCTGTAGCTTTCACTTGGCTAATCACCATCTTTATCCGTGGCAATACATATTTTAATTCAATTGGAAATTTCCTATTAGAAAAAGTAGGTTCTGGCATGAAAGCCATGTCACTGTCAATAGCTAATAATAGGGGTTATTGTGTGATCGCTACTAAGCACATTCAATGTGACAACGTCAGATTCGCTAAAAAGAGCTTCACTAAAACACACTCTACAAAAAAAGGCTCAGTATGCTATTTTCTTGCAACCAGTGTGAGCTCAGTTGAAAAGGAAAGCAATTATGTCTCTTTTGAAAAGCCACTTGGACAGCTCTTGTGGCAGCCTGTGAGTAGCCCCACTCATACATGACTCATTTCTACTCATTTTCATCCAGCGACTGAAAATGTACCACACTCTACTGCTCCTGCCAGCTTTTGGTTCAATTTTACTCGGGCTCCTCCACATACTTATCTTCTCCATCTGAGGTCAACTCAGGCCCTAATAACCACATGCTTTCATATCCAGCGTCTTCAAATAGAGTATTCCAATGAAAAAAAACACAAAAAACAAGGCTCTTAACATCTCAGCATGTAAATCTATGATATCCATTTCATTGTTCTGCTGAACTTGACTTCACTCCCTCCTGGTACTGGTCTCACTTTCTCTTTCTCTGTATATAGCTCTCAGTCATCGTAGGTGGGCCTCTTAACTGATCGTCCTTCCATCTTTTCTTCCACAACAACCTCTGCACATCATCAGCTGGCCACAGCGTGGTTCTGCTTGTACATGGTTCAAGTAAACTAAAACTACTGAGGTTAGCTCGGCTGTGTGGCGGGTGAGTGCAGGACGTCTTATAATAATTCTCTCTGACTAACCGGTGGTCTGCAGTATTTTAACCCTCGCTCGGAGCACCAACCAATGTGATACCAAAACACGTAAAGGCTGTAACGTTATCTAGATCTTGTTCCTTGGCCCAAATTTAAGGTCCCAATGGAGAACAAGCACAACAACCCCAATTACAGTGAGAAATATGTCACGTTCACCTATAATGTATGTCAAGTAATAACATTTTAGTGTGGTCGTTACACTAAAGTTTGCAAGCTGGCAATGATGATTAACCCTTTGGATGTTTCACACTAATCATAGTGATATTAAGCAGTACGGCCACAGATCTTTTTGTGTCCATTTCTACTCTGACATTGCAAAGTTTGAACAGAAGGTTACATGCTGTGTCGATTGGTCAGTATAAGTATTTGCTCAGCTGTAGTTTCGTTGGATGATCAAACACTGACAGATTTTTCCAGGAAACGCGATGTGCACGTGCAGACATGTACTGTGTCTCTTTCTTTAATGAAAGTGGCAGTTAATAAGGCCAAAGGTGCAGAGAGCCTTTATTTACTGTTTCTAAGAGGTGAGTTAAACATTAATATTATGTCGCTGTATACACCTAGCTGTCATTTATTTGGTCAGGGCAGTTATGGCTGTTATCTTGGCCAAATGACTTATGATCCTGCCCCATGCTGTAAGATAAGCCAGCCGCAAAGAGGGAAAAGGGGGGTATAAGCAACATAAGGGTATTTAATAGGGATGTTAAAACATTAAACTGGAGAGGAAAGCAAACAGTAGGCCGTCTCCCGTCTGCCCCAACGGGTGTTTTCAGCTGTGAAAAAGGGAATTATCAAATGAATCTTAATGCTTCAGAAGTAGAAGCAGAAAAGGCAAAGCAAAGAAAACTATTGCTGATGTTCCTGCTGTAGTTATGTTTGTGTCACTTGACTCATTTCCTCTGAATGTTGGACAGTCAAAGCCTTCCCAGTATTCTGACCTTGTACATATCAGTTTAGCTTTTATTTGTTATACAACAACTGGGGACACGATTTCCCTTTGTGAAATGATAAATAAGTGACTTATTCAATGATTACAGAGATGTAGCATATTTTATTAGCCTTTTTCACAGACATAAGCCACATCAAACGCTCGGATATGCAAACACAGAGAACATTAGGTTGAGCTGTTTTTAGCAGCCACAGATATGTTTCTTCAAGATAAGAAAATGGTTGAAATACCGACGTGGTTAAAGGGAGGTTCATTAGACTACTGTGTGGTCCAAATTTATCAATGCAGTAAAAGTTAAAAGGTGTCTGACAATCTGCTTTACTTTTCCATGTTATTAAACTTTTTCACCTTTTTTAATTATACTTCTGGACGCTTTGCTTTCTAAACAGATGAACCAAGTCTTGATGCATCTGTGCATCTCACTGAAAATGTGTCAATAACCTGCACTGCTGAATTCAGACAACACTGTGAATATTACATCTATATTTGATGCAGCAGCACATTTATTCGTGTTTGTTTCCATTTTAAAAAGTTATTTTTTTTGTTCACTGGAAAGTAGCTTGTTAACAACATCAGGTTCTTTTTGACACAATGTCGAATGTAATGTGAAACAGCTCAAGATGATTCTGCCAAACTGAGACGTTCGACGGCCAACACACTCACACAAACAGATGAAAACAATTTAAAAACTAGAAAACAGTTACTTTATATTACCCCAAAACATGCATCTGAAGGTCAGTGTCACTGCTAACCTGACATGAACGAAAAACTACGGCCTCCTTTTTCTAAATGGGCCCATTGAGTAAATTACAATGCAAACGTACAGTATATTACAAATTTCAAGAAAATTAAATACGTGATCAAATTAAGCAGCACGATTATTAAAACACAACACTGTTTCAACTTTGCTGACAAAGACCGGTGGCTGGCTTCCAGTCTGGCTTCTATTTCAACAAGCTACTTTTGGACACTTGAACATTGAGAACAAAGTCTTCAGCCACTTTCTCAATATCAGGAAAAAACAGAAACACTGAGTAATCTCACTGTTCTTTCCACAGAGCACCTTTTCCTGGAGTCTCAATCCTGTTGTAAAATAGCAGCGAACAAGGCTGAACAGTGGTAATTCTTTGCATAATTCTGGGTAAGATGAGTGCTGAGTGACGAAGTAGAAACAGTAGATGCTGTGTGCAGCGATGCAGATGGCTGATTTGCATTAATAAGTCAGAAGATGTAAAAATCGGGACACGACTTCTAAATTATTTTGTAGTGGTGTATAGACACCACAACAGCATAGTTAAAGCTCATAACCTCGAGGTAAAGGGAGGCTGGGAGTTTTTAAAAAAGGATGATAAAGAGAGTGGCAGTGTGATAGAAAACCACACAGACTAGACCTTAATGAGTGAGGGTGGATTGAGATCAGTCTCAACACTGTCATCACAAAGACAAGCATAGCCAGTGAAAAGTCAGCCTGGGATCCACAGCGCCTTAGCAAAACCACACCACTGACAGCTGCAGACACTGAAGGCTCTGCCAGGAACACAAGGAAAACATCCAACCCACTTTGGCTGAGAGTGTTTATCCCTCAACAATGCCTTCCAATATTTTTTGTGGATGCAAAAACCCAGAGCTTTCATTGTTCTTGGCAGGGACCTTCATGTCCTGGTTGGTGTTGACGAGGAACCGGCTTAACGGCAATCACTTGCAAATGTATTTATCTTTTACAGCTCATGATTGCAACTGTTTTCCACCCTGGCTGAAGCCTTGAATGTGAGTGTGAGTTGGGGGCTTTTATTTGTGATGCCTAAAGAAGAATTCATTTAACTCGCATTTGATCTATTTATGCTTTAATATGGTTAGGAAAGGGCAACAGCCCAGGTGACTCAGTGCATTACAATGAGCTATTTTAACAGTTGGTGTGCTTCTGAGCCAGGGAGTCATTACCCAAAGACGGAGCAGTGGGATGACAAATGAGGCCTCTAAGTGAAACAAAGCCAGATTAGCACATTTCTCTCCTTTGAATACATACAGAGAGCATCTTTTTGTGTGGATAAAGGATAAGGCCCTGTGTAATCTATTTATAGTATTTGTTTGTATTATGTTTGTGCTGTGGCAGATGGTGTAGCCCTGCTCAGCGGTAGCATTCCTGAATGGGATTTTGTACAGTCAAATTCAAAAGTTATGGAGATGGTATTATGACTGCGCCACAAGCGGATGCATTTTTTGAGAGCAGCTTCTATTTCATAATGTTACCAATATGGTGGAGTATAAACCACGGCACATTCAGTAATGTGGGGATTACGGCCACAGCAGGGTTATGCATAAATCCAAGGATGGAAAATATTGTCTCAGTTTACCATCCACATGTTTAGCTCTTAGCTTCAGCTGCCTCACAGCCAGGAGAAAATACTCAAAGAAAAATTCAAAAAACTATTTTAACTAGAAAGTTGTGTTGAAAAGGGTTTTATGCTGTAATAGACAGCCTTTTCAGACAGTCTTTATTCAATATTAATCTGCCATAATCCACTATTTAAGAGTCTACAGCTATGCTAGCTGCTTTGTGAAGCTGTAATTAAGCACAGCGGTGCGCTGAGCTGAATGCTAAAGTCTACATGCTCACAAAGACAATGCTAGCATGCTAATGTTCAGGATATATAATGTTTTGCACGGTCATAAAGTTTAGCATCTTAGCAGCACGCTACATTTCCTAATCAGCACTAAACCCACTAAAAGTGCAGCTGAAGCTGATGGGAATATCCTTATTTTAGCAGCGTTTTGATCATAAAAAGTGTTGGACAAATTACAACTTCATTACAATTTCTCCTGAGGGGGGAATGAACGTCTGTAGCAAATTTCATGGCATGACAATTCATCTTATGGCTTTAATAGGGATGTTAAAACATGACATTCACTCAAAACACAAATCAAAAAAAGCAATGGCATCAACAAAGTCATTAAATTACATCGTCCAGGAACTGAAGGTCTGTACAACATTTTCTATTCATTTCCCTTGATGAGTAAAGAATTTCACCTGTTGGTGCCACTTAAAAGAAAGGTCACAGTAATGCCAAAGTCCTTAGGACTTCTCCCCTGGGCACCAGGGATATCAGGATCAACTTTCATGGTAATCCATTCATATTTGTTGGACCAAAGAAGCGGAACGGCCGACAGCGACATCCCTAGAGGCACACACATTGCTAAAACTTTTAATAGTAAAGAGGCAATGTGCAGCATAAGACAGTATTTACACAAGATTAACCACTCTAAGAAACGCATTTATACTTCTATACTGCTATAATGTTTGCTTTCTCACATGAATATGACATTTTTGGCCGGTGAGATTAGGAAACAAGCCCACTAATAGACCAGCATAGTGTTGAGTATCCTCCTCCGTGTTGAACGACAATGCTTTAATTGCTGGAGCTCATCTGCATCCCAGTGTCGCCCCATTCCAACACATTAGCTCCCAGACAGTTGCAGCCCTGACATATTGAGATGTAGTGCAAGAACTGTGCTCTGGGCACCAGACGATGTGCAGCTAATGCACTTTGCTAATGTATTATTTAGAAAGTGGCCTTGCTAATTGAGTTTTAATGTCAGTGGCCGCTCTCCCACATGTGTTTGACCGAGCACAGGGGAAGGTTTAGATGTTGATAGATTACAGCTGGCCACTGGTGGCAGCTTCAAAGGTCACGGGCAATGTGGGGGCAACCGACACAACCTCAGCCGTTTTAATAGGAAATGTGTCGGCTTTATTTGCACCTATAACATTCTAGTCATGTTTAAAAAGCAGACATTATTAAACAAGCTCTCAAATTAATAAAGCAAAGTGTGGGATATGAAAAAGCTGCATAATAATAGCTATGTTTAACAGAACAAACATTGGTCTCCTCAGAGATATTGCAGGTTTCAAGCAGATGTGAAGGCTTCAAATAAGATATTCCACATCTATACAAACCACTCAGGAAATATTAAGGTGCTACTGCATCACTCAAGGCTTATATGTGGAAAATATGAAAAGCTCATTAAAAAAAATCTATACCACCTCTGCAGGGCTGAGAGGAAAGTAGTAAATGTTTGCAAGTTGAACTGAATCTAAGCTGGGAAATAGTACAAGGTTTGTAAGTTGGAATTTGAATATGCTCCCTGAATAAACAGGGAGAAATTTGCATTTTAAACAGCAACACATTATGCGCTGCAGCTTTGTGGAAATCATTAGTTACACACTTCCTTGCAATTATTTTGCAAGTTCACCCCACACGTTGTCTATGATAGGAAGGCACAGAGAAAGGCTCTAGTCTTTATGAGAATCACTCACCCAGAGCAAAAGATAAAGCAGAGCAATAACTTATTTCAAAAAATCCCAACCGGCTAATTAACATTGTGAATTCAACCAGAAAGTCAGTATTCCTCTGACTAGTTTAATTGCATTGATGTGTGAGCCGCAATTTAACGGCTCAAATAGAGAGCTGCTTTGGCTCCCATAAATGACGGTATTTCCTCACCTCAAAGACTGTAACAGGATTTTTTTTTAGGCATAATCAAGTTTAGCTTTACCTGAGCTCATTTGATGATTTAATAGACTTAAATGAGTTTTCCTCCCAAGGTTAATTATGAAGCACTGAATTAAATTTGCCACTGTGCGATTGCTTATTTATAAAAATGTCTTCAGTTCTGCTCTGAGGTAATGTGATTATTGGATTGAACTGAATACACGCCAAAGCGTTTTGTGCTTAAGCTGCTGATGAGTTCGAAGGGTCACTGAAAATGAACATATTTCTTGGCTGTAAGAACCAATGCAAGTAGAGCAGAGAAAAGTTTAGGTCTTACTACTACATCATAAACTTTGAAACAAAATAATAACTAAATGAGGTCTACAGGGTCTGACTGGGAAGTATCACGTCACATTAGCTTGTAGCATTAATATGCACTCGCTCCCATTGAGACTAACAATATAACTTTATTTCCTTTCACTCTTTTGTACTCCAGCTTATCTAAAATGTAATTTCAATCAACCCCTCCATACAGTGCTCCATCCATCGCTCTGTGACAGGCTTTTTTTAAACCGTGTAGTTTTATAACACCTCTAACATTGTGAAGCACTGCTCAGAAAGGCCAAGTGATTATATTATGGCGCAGCTCGTCAAACACTACATGGTCAAAAAGCAGAGCACTTGATATCTCAGACAAGTGAGTTTAATGGCTGCCAGTGCTTGACCTTCTCCGCAGGGCCTCCATGTTAGTCACTCTCCAGCAATTCCAAATTGAAACACTGCCATAGCAACTGCCGAATGTGTGCAGATAGAGAAAGCACATATGATACAGAGGAAACACAAGAGATTCCCTCATCTCACTTCGGGGCTCTTTCTTCTGTCTATCCCTGGTACAGTTGACAGACTTGGGACTTGGTGTCCTACAGGGGTTGTAGTGTGACAGTGTCTCTCTGAGTGTGTCACACTGCAGTGTTTGGTACAGGGACTGCAGACCACCACGCTCAGGGTTTGTCTGAGGGCTCCATCAACCGTAGCGAGCCCTTGTGCTTTGGCTCTTTGCTATCAGGGGCATGGGTGTAGCTGGAGATTGGGCTTTGATGTTCACAGTGACAGCGCATCAGAGCAAAGCAGCAGGTGAAAATAATCTATCTTCCACTCTGTGATTTATGGATGTAATTCCTCTGGTTTGACACCAGTTGCAGTGTCATCTTTACAGCAATCCGCAAGGGATAATAGACTTTGGAGGAGGACCAGACAGATGAAAATGTTAAAGTGTATACCTCGTGGGTTTTGTGACACTGTGGCATGAAGCACAACAATGCAAAGACAATAATAACTATGGATTGAGGCCTAATGAGACTGGTAAAATCTGAACAGAATGCTGTTTAACCTTACGGCATTTAAAGCATCTCATCATCAGTTCAGAACCGTTCAAATTAAACCTCCTTCCGCTTCTCATCATCACAGGAAGCCCACCCTGAACGACCTGCGATTACCCTCATCCTCCTTATGGCCACCCTGACGCTCATAAGTGAATCAATTGACAATTACAATTATGGAGAGTGACTGAGCTCATCCCTCAAGTTCCAGCGCCTGCTCCTGAAACATGCAGCAGGTTCTGTAAATGGAACAATTAAGATAATTGACTGTACAGGCTCCATTAACAAAGCCTGCTTTCAGCTCCGAGCTGCGATTAGATTAATTCTCATAATGGAGAAGGGCCTTGTTCCTCCATTGTTCTCCATTTGCCCTTTTCAGTCCAGGTGCCAGTCATATCCTGTGAGTGAGGTTTCATGCAGGATTGGTATCACGAGGATTTATTGGACATCAAGAGTGAAGGACAGCAGAGTCAACGTAAAGATGACAGGGAGAAGCTGAAGCACATTCACTAACACATCTGACTCGTGTCTTGACAAGAGTTGGGCGATATCTACAAAATTGGCATTTGACATCCACAGTGACAGAAGTCATACAAACCAATTCACTGTAGGGGCTCTATCCAACATTAAAAATAATAGGATGTCTGTCATCTTATTAATTTGTTCACCAGGAATTAATGTATTACATAGTCTGTAGAAATCAGTGCATTCTTAAAAGTTTGAATTAGTTTGAGCAAATTCTTTTAACAAATGTTACTTTTGAATCATGATGTTGGGCTCAGTGGTCAATACTGACTGTCAGCCGGCCTAGTCTTGATCAAACAAATAACCAATACTTTGGCAACAATGCTGCAATGTTGTTGATTTTTAGTTAAAAAGAAGGCTGTCTACATATAAAATCAATCTTCTTTCAAGGTAAGCAACCACTCAGAATAGGCATGATGGCTATTAATAATAAAAAAAATACCTCTACCAACACTTGCTTTCCATGTTCATAAAGGGAAGGAAACACTATCAGCACTATTACTTAAATTGCGCAGAATTGATGTTTTCATACTATTAGAACTAAGACTAGCTTTACTGTATCATTAACTAACCTTGGTTAGTCTTTCCACTGTTCCAACTCTGGATTGTTTGGTTTTCTATCACCTAAAATCTGTACAGTATTATAACATGAAGCACCCATGTAAACACCTCACAAACTATGAACACCTGAAACTTTAAATTAATCAAATACGAGCTGTAAAGATATAAAATCTACAAACTGAATTGGCCCAGTGTATCTTTACGTAGAATGGCTGCAGCGTAAAACCCGTTCTATCGCTGCCAAGCTAGCATCAAGTAAATAATGCAAGGATTTAACGATGAAGTATATGTGATGAGTCTGACTCACATCATGTCCTTTATGTGCATGTTGTGTTTCTAGCGCTCATATTACAAAGAGTAAGTCCTGCCACGTGTGTGAGAGGGAATTATCTGAGTAATATGAACTGTGTGTATATCCGTGTGTATTTTACTGGGAGGGGAACTGATTCTGTCATGCTAGTTCCTATAGCGGTCTTTTTGTTCAGTGTCAGGCTGACGGAAAGTGTTAAGTTACAAGCATTACTCTCTCACACACACTCACACACACCACATGCAAGTTCGGCCACCCGCAATATCATGCATGCATGGTAGTCCCACACCTTTCTCTCCCACCGCCTCTCCAGGCCTGGAACACGTCCCTCTTTGTGGAGGTTATGACTGAAGCTTCGGCTATTACATTTTCCTTTTCTTTAGATGTTATTCTACAGAACACCAAGCTCTCTTTTCTGCGGTCAGTGCCTGTCCAATTCATTCAAGAATGATATGCATTCCTCAGCCGCACTCCAGCAGCTCAGGGCCAAGCAGGACAGGTTGCACTGCCAAAGGCAAGACGGCTCGTAAAGTGGCTGAACTTATTGGACACTGGTTTAGTGAAAATAATGATAAAAAAGCCATATAAGACACAATACCACAGTAGCAAATTGTGAAACATATTACTTGGCAGAGAGACAAGTATAAATTTTTTCTTTCTGAGGAAACAAGAGTACACAGCTGCTTCAGGTTTGTCCTATTTCTGACCATCTGCAGTAAGAGCCCCTTCATGATGTCTGTAACAGAAGACAAACCAAATACCTTCTGAGTCAACACAACCCTGATCCCTCCTGCAGCTGAAAAACAAATAAACATGGGCTCACGCTAGGCAGCCCTGGCAAATCCACTCAGGAATTTCAAATACTCCTGAATTTATTTTCCATGAGGTCTTTGGAGCAATCTTTGCAATCAAAGAGGTCAATTTTGCTTGGAAAGAGAAAAATATAAGGTAAATATTTTCAGGGAAACTGGTCATATTTGAAATGGAAAGGGTTCCCTCACCCCCTGCCCTCCATTTTCCAAACACATACAGTGTACACACACAAACACACACCTTCATTCTGAACACACACACACATAGTTGCACTTGAGACACAGATACATACACAAATGGCTTTTCTTCAGGCGTTCAGTTCAGTTTTTTTGGACTGATCAGTGCTACTCCCCTGCCGCCAGACCGACTGACACGCTTGTTTATTTTTCCCATGCCCACATTAAATTCCAACATCCTCCCCCCAACTGAAAAGGCCAGTGTGTGCCTGGCCAGGAGGACAAAAAAGGTAGGAAAAATATCAACAAATCGTCATTTACATCAGAACAAAAACAAACAAACCCAGGAGAAAGGAGCTGCTAAGGAGGTCCAAGGCTTTTTTGCACCAGAAATCCTTCTCATGTGGCTTCAGGCAGCCTGCCAGCCAAATCTAATATGGATTTATATACAAAGAAAGTGCTTAGTTTAACATAATGAATATTTAATCATGCATGGACCCTGTAAAGCAATTTTGCAGAAATAATTGAAAGCAGACTTTGTCTCGAGGCTTGGAAAAAAAAAAAGCAACAGCTAAACTGTTGACCCAAAGGAGCCCAAAAATCTCACGCTGGATTAAATGTTTATACTGCTGGCATACACTCTGATAAATGAGGTTAGGAATCTGGGGTGGAATCAACGGGTGTTAAATCTGCTGATTCTGTCAGGGCGAGAGAACACACAGATGCCTGGCTGTGCACATAACACATGCACTTGTTGGGCAGCTGTCTTTTTAACACTTTGAATAGTTTACGCTCTAAGTGTTTGTATACTGTACTCCTTCAATCACAGAGCTGAGAGCGAGGGGAGAAAAAAGATTGGTAATGCAAAACCATCGGAGTGAAGTTCAAATAAAAACTGTCTGGTGTAAAAGTTCATTTATAGGTGACTAAACAACATTCAGGATTTTGTGCTGTTGTTACTTCTGCCAAGGAGGTCACGTTTTCAGTTTGATTTCATGCAGCAGAACTACAGAAAAATTATTGGCCATCTTTTCAAAAAACTTGGTGCAACTGTGAGGCATGAGCCCAGGAGGAGCCCATTACATTTTGGAGAGGATCCAAATCATGGGATGGATACACGCACTATTTTCTCTTTCGTTAACATTTCAGGATAGGGCACGGCCTTGGTGCAGGTCTGCACTCCGTGTGCCCTTCTAGTTTTATATTCTGTTAGTGTACATTTCCTGTCCTGCAACTGAAAATGTGAAGCTGTTCTGCTGATGTGAGCAGGAAGGAGAAGAGCTTCACAGACCTCGTTTTTAATCACTCCCCATATAAGCTCATTTTAATAGAGCACACAATAAATAAAGCTGTTCGCTAAATAATTTCCAAAAGCACAGACAAGATAAAATACAAGTCTGTCATATGAAAGCATGACTCGTGCCATTCACTTCTGTGTAAATTATTAGCTCTCATAATAGCATTAACAAAGAGACTGTGACGATAACACTGCACGGCCTCAGGTCACAGAAAATATAAGAAATAGCTCAACTTGTATTAAAAAAGAGCGGGGGGGGGGATAAGCGGATTTGAGGGAAAGTGTTCACTTATGCAAAATAAAACAGGTTATCAGGTCTATTTGGTGATTCCCTGGCACCCTTAATAAATCAGCTTAAGGTGCGGCCTAACGGCTTCATTCGCCCCACAAATCTCTGCACTGCAATAACATGCGCCAGCGAGCACAGATTAATTTAATAACTCTTTAATATTCTCCATGAAAAAGAACAGGAGACCAGCGAGTCCGCAGCATATGGGGTGGGTGGTGAAGGGGGCTATCTGTGGAATAGGATATTGCTGCAGCAACAGATTGAATATTACATAATGATGTCATTTATATTCCATTCAAAGTGCGAGCTTCCCGGACTGGGGACTCGAACAGAGCTGGGGATTTGTCTGTGATAGAGAGTAATAAGGAGAGAAGAAGAAGTTTGTGGGTATAGGCAGCATGAATAAGTGTGAAGGTGAGCAGAGAGTGTAACAGTGCAAAGATTGGCTGTGCCACTAAATCTGAATGTGTCCGACTTGAGTTGTAAAATCCTGAATGAAGGTATACATTATACTGTATGAGGGCAACCTGGCATTATAAAATTATACTTTAATACAGGAGGGCTACATACAAAATTAACCAAGATGAAAATGCATGTGTTAATAAATATTTTTATTCATACAACTACCTAGAATTGCTTTCTAGTGAAAATCATGGCTCTCCAGATTTGCCAATTTAATAATTTCCACATTATCTAAATGTTTAGCAACCTTTACTGCTCCTGACACCTTAATATTAAGCAGTATCTTCTCTTCTGAACCCATTTTGTCTGTTTAAGTGAGCAGTCCTCTCTCAGATTGTTTCATTTTAATCATGTTTTATCATCTTAAAGGGAAAACTAAAGCACCTCACACAAGGTCTGAGAAATAAGAATAATTTTTGTGAAGCAGAATTTAATCGTTTCCTATTCACTACCTGGGCAATCAGCTTGCAAACCTCTGCATTCATATTTCACCACACACAGTTTAAGCTCAACAAACCAGTTAAAAATTCAATGGATCATCTGAGAACTGCATTGCCACAAAGCTTAAAATTGTTTTTTTTGTGGAGATACATGTTTTTTACAGAACAAGGTAACAGATTATTGCAAGGAGAATTATGCCTGGATGTCTGCTTCCCATGTTGTGCAAAAAACTATAAAAATATTCTAATCAGCAGAACAAGGCATATCAAAATGACACGTCTGCATCGGAAACAAGTGTTGAACACATCAGATGGCAAAGTGGTGCAAGGGGTGGAGGTGAAGCTTGGAGAGAATAAACAGAGCTTGCAGACGTTGTAATGAGAATTTGCTCCATTTGGCAGTAGCCCGCAGCAAAGGTCTCCCATCTGTTTCCTATTGGAAGGAGAGTCAACAGTTTGGAGGGGGAAGGAGGAAAAGGGATAATATGTAGAAATGAGCGGAGCACAGTGACATCTAGCTGCTGAGGCTGATAGCACAGGGACTCAGTTCAACACTTAAATCTGCAGGTGCTTTTCAGAGTAAATGAAAGACGGATATAAAGTTCTGAATGAACGTGTTTTACAGATTACGCTTTAATCTCACTAAATTTCAGACCTGCCCTATTTGTATTGACATTTATTGCAATAAGAGCCCTGACAATGGCATATATTGGCATTACAGTGTAATGTTTTAATTATCTCAGGACACTGAATAGCCGTCACTGTGTCCTTGTGTTCCCCCTTTTAAAAGAACATAGGAGTTGGCCGACAGTGACAAAAGATTTGTTTGCATATCAAGTGACGGTCGTTTGTGCAGGAAGATTAAACACTAAGGTCAATGTTGAACCTGTAAAAGCACTCGACAGAGAATGGCATTACAGTTGTTATTAATGTGTGTGTTTAAACTCGGTACACACACTCGTGTTTAGTGTGTGCGTGTTAGAGTGTGTGTGTATTAAGGGGGTGTGAGAGGCTTTTAGCAAGATCAACAGGCAAAGCAGGTAAACAGGCTCAACAGTGGCCGTCACCTGTGGAGGAGGCCACAGCTTTACCTGGCACACAAGCCCGGCCTTCAACTTTCAAAGTGGGAAAGCCAGATATTAGGGGATTTTCCCAGGCCACATAAAGAACGATCTGACACAAGCACACGAATATTAATGTGTCTGACATGAACTGGCTGCACTGTGTGTTTTGTTAGGTGTCTAACATTAGTTTTGCGGTAATAGACACAGTTATAATCCAGACACCGATTTGATGCTCCTTTTATCCACATTAGTAAATGCGCAGTTTCTCAACAAAACTTACAACTATTAAATATGTCAGTAGGGAGAAAAACTACACTTGACTATTTCAGACTGTGACTTGTCATCATGCAAACATGTGTCCTAAACATTACATTTATATTCTTATAATTTGCAACAGAAAATCTACCTTCAGTTTGTGGTGATGGAGGCTAAAGCATGATTAACATTTTAATGGTTATTTAGGCAGTTCAGAGGGTTTGGTCAAACCCGGAGGAAGGTCATCAAATACTGAAAAAGCGCACTCAAGTCTTTGCTTAACCTTGACCACAGTAAACTCCAGTCTATGTTGTCAAAGCCATGCACACTGTACGCCCACCATCCCCTTGACTGCCTATTACCTCTGTCTGGTATAAGATGCAGCACGACTTTCCAGTGAATTAAATCCAGGCAGCAATTATGTTTCTTCCAAAATGTCTACAGGAAAAGCCATTTAGTGGTCTATAAACATGATTTTAAGGATACAAGGTTGCATTTTGCTGTCATTCCTCAAAATGCCTTTCTTCCTTCCACAATAAATGTGTCCCATTGGTTAAACCCCATCTCTGCTAAGTGCAACATTATTTACCGTTGCTACACATTTGTTTTACTATCACAAATGTGATAAAACTGTGTTGACTTTCACTCAACAAGGTAAGGTCTAAGGCAATAGGTATGGACCACTGAGGTGTGACCTGAAAATTAAATGGGAAACAAGGGAACCCAGTACAGCTTCAAACCACCATTGTTTACTCTGAACGCTCTTGTACACACACTCACACACACACACACACAAACGGCTGTACAAACACTGTTTGTTGACTCGGGAGGAGACACAGGAGGTAGGTGGAAACGAGGGGGGTTGGTGTGGAAGAGGGCTGTTATATAAGACAATGGTGGCAGAAAGTGTAATTTAGATCAACCAGGGGTTAAATCAACATATTTAGCCATGACAACATTTTTATATTATGGTACACACGCAGCAGTAACTGATACCAACCTCCAACACTACATTTATACAGATATTCATATCTTCATACACTACTGTGCAAAGACAAAGATAAAAGAAAAATGCCCTGGTCTCAATGTCCCTTATCAGAAACAATAGATTACCTATCAGCCACAGCTAACTAATTCAACCTCACCATTGTGTTCATGTGAGACACGGCACAGAATGATTGTCAGGCCAGGATTCAAAGTGAAACCTTCCACACCCTCTGGGAGCGTTCAGGTCAAAAATATCCCTCCATCAAACAACACAAGGGGCAATCCAGAAAGACAATATGAACACAGGATATACAAAAGCAGCAACAATCATTTAATCCAGCGTTGGTATGATTCCAAAGCAAACAGCAGAATTATAATATAAATGTAATCTCCAGGAATGTGCTACTGAACATACTTCATTGGCCATCACTGACAGATATCAGTGTGGCAGCAGCTCAGCCACGTTTACCTTATGATGGAGCTTTCTTTCAGCACCACCACTCTGACAATCCAGTGTTCACATTAATAGACCGGTTACATATTTTAGAAGCTCTATGTTGGTTTAAACCAAAGAATGTAAACATAAACAAGACCATGCAGCGCAACAAGGGTGACCAACAAGTCCAAAGATTTGAATGAGACACCTGGCTCCATTATTTATGTTCCTCATGGGCTGTTTACACGCACATTTAACAGCCTTGTTCACAAACAGCCCCTAAAATGCTTTATTATGTAAGGTGTCCATTATCACTTATTAATGGACGACTGGGAGACTAGAAACTCCCCCTTATCGACACCTCAAAAGGGCAATAAGTCACTCGCTTAGAAAAAAAAATCTGCTTCCCTGACAAGGATTTTTCTACCAAAGCCTGGAATAAACATGGCCGTCCCATCAGGTTATTTTGGGATGAAAACGTTGTTGACTACTCCAGTAAACAGGTCAAACTTTAGATTCAATTTAGCAATTTATTTTTATAAATATAATTCAACAGTATGTATAACATCAGGACTAACTAGCAGTCAGATCCTGTCACTGTCTCCAAATCAGTCTCAAGATTTTCAGCTGCATCCATAAGTAGCAGCACAGAATGGGATGTGAGACGATCACTTGCATTTAGAAAGCTGAGAAATGATATATCTTAGTTGGTGTCCATTGTCAGGAACTGCAGTTGTAACGGACACACTGCATCCCATCTGAATTGATTATTCACTCGCAAAACATTACAAATCAACAATACACCATTATGGTTGTGTCCAGCTAAAGGCCATTCTTTGAATTATCTTCAAACTGTCTTTAACTGAGATCACTTACTAATGTTACAATACAGAGTGATAAAATTTTTTAAATACGACAACAGGTAGAAGGAAAGGCACAAAACAAGACAAAAACACTGAAGAGCCATTAAAATAAAAAAAAAGAGATTTACTATAGCTAGTACTCTGGTACTAACGGGTTAGATGGCCAGCAAAGAGGTGGTATATCCCGTATACCTGTATGTACCCTCCACTACACCACTGATTATAACCAACTGTTCTGGTGACACAGTTATAAAACCAGTACTTAAGATAAAGCCAGTCGTTAAACTACAGATAGTAAAGCCATGTTACAAACAGTCCAGTTTACTGTAGTTTCTGTACTCACCCTGTCTGCTGTCCTCATGTACATCACCATGGTGGGGGCGGAGCAGGTGCTTCAGTCTGTGGTTGGTTGTGGTGTTTCCAAACATCGTTCACGTCACCTGAAAGTTATAGATAATAATCTCACATCAGTGTTTCAAATGTTGTTGTGGCCTCAGAACTTCACATACAAATCTCAGTCCCTCACACACACTGCTGTCCAAACAGCTAACTAAGTACATTTACTCAAGTACTGTACAAGTACTAGTTAACATTTTGTAATGTATCTGAATACTTCTACCACCACTGCTAATTAGCGAGCAGTTTAAGACAGTTTCTTTGCGCTTTATTTCTAAATATATGCACTTAATGCCCTCAAAGTCACTGTTCTCAAACTGCAAGACATTCAGCAAACTAACGAGCCGGTTGGTCGTAACGTTACACTAACCAAAACAAATCTGTATTAACGCTAAATAAGCAAACCGTAATGTTACCTTAACGCGGGCAACACGCTCACCTTTCGTATCATTAAGTCACCTTTTCTTTCGCTCATTCTAACGTATTCTTCTTTCATAACCTAACTTGACTTTAAAAGTTAATTTTACAGAGAGCCGTCGCGTTAGTCATCAGTAATCACGTCCTGCAGGTGCGGACGAAACCATTAGCGACGTCATTAGGGGGCTGGAGCATAAATCTATGGGCTGAAGGTCCAACTTCAGTATAGTGACGCCACACACTGTGAAAATAAGCGTTTCTGTCAGTAATACAAACCAATGGCCAGAACAAAACAGTGTCCTTAAGTTATTATCCATGAGATGTCAGTGTTTAGGGAAAAAAAGAGGATAACATAAAATAAAAATACCTGGAAATGGGAATTACAGTGGGGAAAAATACTTCCATAGCCAACAAAACAAGCCCAGCCTCCCTAGCTTTTCATGATATCATAGTTGCATGATTTTAAATTCTTCTCAAAAACAGTATTATGTAAACCTTAATGCCCAGTTGTCCATTATCAGGAATTAATAGGTAAACTGGAGGCCAGAATAACCGGATAATAGACACCTCAAAGGCCTCTTACCCACATGTACCATGTTGACTTGACAAATATTTTCATGTGTTTTAGAAACAAAATATAATGATATTGACTAGCCACAACTCTGGTTCCCTGGACATGTCTGACTGTATCTGGAATAACAATTGAAATCTCAAAAGGTTTTTATTCAAGGAAAACTTTGTTCACTATCCCAGTTAACAGGGTGAATGTCCAAATTTGAGGCCTCCGTTAACTTTGGTTCTGTGCCACAAGTGGAACTTGAAGTAAGATTTATTTTCAAATAATAAAAACAAATGCCCACAACACAACAGTGACCTTAAATTATCCATGAGATTTCAGCGTTAAGAAATAAAAATTGAGGATAATTCAAAAGAAAAAGACCTTGAAATGGGAATTACAGTGGGGAGAATATACTTCCAGAGCCAACAAAACAAACCCAGTCTCACTTTTTACTCAGTGCTGTATAATTCTTTTATTTTTCTCAAGAAATATATAAAAAATCAATGGCCTTGAAGAAAAACAAGGGTGCACAATACACAATAATGTGTGTTCTCTTGAATCCTTATAGCTTTTTTGTCCCACAGGAAGATAATCCAGCATATTATTAAAGTCAACTGGTTGCAGTCATTTCCATATCTGTGACAGAAAGTCTGTGTGTATAGTAACACTTATCTAAACTAGTTTTTCATCACTTTAAGCTCTCAAAACACAACCTTCACTCAACAGCATGCTTGTTTTTCCACCTTTTTCTCCAACTTGTACATCAACACGTCTTTCTGTGTGTACACAAGCCAACAAAACCCACCACACACTGAGTACATCACACTCGTGTCACACAGGAAAAAGAAAATTACCCTGAAATTAAAAGCGTCACACAGCAAATACAGTGCTTTGTAATCCCTCACTTTCACACTCAGCAGTACACAAAAAAGGTGACTGGTGTGATACAATGTTCCAGAGCAAACACAAAGCCCACGGCGGATAAGAGGAGCCCTGTTTAAGCAGCCATTAGCCAGTGTTTGAGTTAAAGAAGCCATTTAGTTAAAGCAGTGCTGTCATGATGTGTTTGCTCCGACACTGCTTAGAGGCTGCTGGTTAAACAGGCAGGGGGAGGAAGGGTCAATATTTTCACAGGCAGGTCTGGAGACACAAGGGTTGAGATTGGCTGATAGCTGTTTCCCTCATTCTGACCACTTATAACTGCTGCTCACACTGAGCCGGCCACAAGGCAGAATGGACATCCCGCGGTCAGCAAATATCAACACAGGCTGAAGTGACCAATTCATTTTTGTTCATTTATGGCGATAAATAATCCCATAACCTTGTCTGGAGTTTTTACAGTGGTGTGTAAAAAGCTCTGTAAACACACTGAGAGCCAGGGATTAACAGGTCTACTTACTGAATAATTTATTATCATAACTTTATTAGTCTAAATATACAGTACTGCCCACAATATATTGGTATATTTTTTATAAGATATTTATTGGATTTATAAGGGAAGTTTGTTTGAAAATTGGGCCAAAAATAAGTTACGTAAAATAAACTAAAATGCCACTGCAAAGGAGAACCCCATTATATATTTCATATTAAAACAATATTATCCATTCAGCATTTATTCCAGCAGTCTTTGCAATAAACCTGATTAAACACTTGCACTCGTACTTGTTGACAATTAGTAGAATCAGTTTGACTTGTATATAGACATAATCCATGCTGTTTCGTTTTATACATATACATATTTTATACAAAAAATATCTGCATTTTCTTTCATTTGCCTGGTTTTACACGTTGAGAACTACTAGAAATTGTAAACAAATGTGTAAAATATACTTCACCGGTAAAGCTGGAGATAATTTTGAACACTTTTTGTCACTTAACCTAAAAATACAACATCATCACAGGACTAGACAACTGAGCCAAAATCTTCTTTCAATTTTAATTTCAAGATATTGTATTTTTCTGGTAATATACAATCAATAAATTATAAAAATTATATAACTAAATGGTAATCAAATACTGTAAATTACTGAGTGTTTCCTCATTTAATTAAGAACTTTAGAACAAATGAACATAAATGTTTCAAGTGCAATGATAAAGAAAACCTAATTATTACTGGATATAAACTTACTCTGTTGGTCACCTTGTACTCACAGTGCATGTAACTAACTGGTAAGTGTGTGCTGATACTTCCTCTAAATATTTTACTTTACATTGTCTGAGAAATGTAATACAGTATGTGCTTTTTAACAGATAAGTTGAAGAAATTGTATATCATACATCAATTTATAATTTAATCACAATATGATACCACTGAAATATGTTAAATTATCATATTGAATGATTGCCCATGCAGCCCTGCACTCACCAATATCTAACCAACAACAACAATCCCAGTATCATGAAAACACTGTAAAATCTCGTATATAGAAGTGCCTTTGATGCCTGAAAAACACCCATAATAAGTGCTTAAGAAAGTTACTCAACAAGAACAAACCAGGCATTTATTATTCAAAATCTGAGATTTCATTCCCCCATGAAACTGTCACCCTTCAAAACCACGTTAAAGTGAGCAGACAGACGGCGTGGCTGCACGTTCACTGGCCTCTGAATAGAGAAAAAAAAAACAGCTCATATTTGATCAACCAGTTCCAGCAACCTAATTGCCTTCCATAGTCAATTTGCCACGTGCACATTGCCCATTACCACGCACACTTTTCAGCTTCATTTGCTGTGAAGTGAAAATGCGTCAATTTCAATCTAAGGGAGACGTTAATGACAGCTCATCATCCAGGCAGAAAGAGGAGTTCAGCAAATCAGTGACCTCATCATCCTGGTCGTCCAGGCATTCACTGTGAAATGATACCAGCGCGGCAGCGGGGCGTCCTGATGGCGGAGGCCGGGCAGACGGACGCTTTACTCTGAGCTTTTTTTTTCTTCTTTTTTTTAAAACTCAGAATAAATATCACATGAAGCACCTGAGGCACATGTTCCTCAGTCACATACATTTAGACATATTGGGCTTTCTAAAGGCATTCAGCTCCACCTGCTGTTTATATTGGGAACTACAAGTTTGGTCTCCTGCTGGATGTGAGCCTGACAATCACACGTAGATTTTACATATTTATGTCAATGTAGTCGCTGCATACACACTGACTGCTCCTGCAGCACAATAATATTCATAAAACTAATTAACTATTTTTTATATTCTGCTCTTGAACTTTATTTTACTTCATAACAGTGGTGGAATGTAACTAAGTACATTTACTCTAGATCCATTTATGTAACTTTATACTTCTACCCCATTACATTTTAGAGGTCAATATTGTATTTTACTCCATTACATTTAGCTGCCAGCTTTAGCGACTTGAATGGTCAGGATTCAACATGTTCATAAATTAAACCCCACAACAGCATATTAAGTATTTAAAATGAGCCATACCTTGACAACAGTAAAATGCTGCTTACATAAATACATCAATAATAATAATCCCATAATATATTTACACAATATATGACAATTTGAGTGGATCCATTCAGCACAACAAGGCCTTTTACTTGTAAGTACGTTTTGAAAGTTGATTGCAGGACTTTTACTTGTAGTGGCGTCATTTCACAGGGTGGTATTAGTCCTTTTACAGAGAGTCAGAGTAGTAATTTATAGTGTGTTCAATCTCAAAAATCATTCAAGTTATTTAATATAAAATGAATTTGTTAAAAACTGCACGAGTCTTCAACAGGCTTGGACCACTTGTAGATTGAAGAGAAAAATTCAATGTAAAGGAAATTGGTGAATGCAGCAGTTACTTGAATAAGCCGGTTAACAACAAAACGGTATGAGTGTTTCCTGCATGAGGCCCAATGTCGTGATCATCAACAAACAGCTCAATACTAAAAGTAGCTGCAGATCTAAGAGTAAGAGTTAGAATTAGCACTGTCGAAGCTACAACAATCTGTTATCCAAAAACCGACTCAAAGAATTTCAAACACGTTGGTGGAGTTTTACACTCACAGAGTGTAAGCGGAGAGCTGCAGTCCACAGGATTTCAGCCGAGGTGAGAAAACACACGCACAGACTTGCCTGTGTTTGCTTCTACCTGGTTGTGTAGTTCAGTTTGACGGTTCTCACCTGTTGACAGACCAGAAATGTTGCTCAAACAGTGATAAAGTGTAAACTTGTCAGCAAGCTGAACTGTGTGCTTAGTCTGAAAGTGAGCCTTTGACTTCAGGCTGAGTGGCTCGTTGTGGCTTTGACAGAAAGTCAGAGGAAGTGTTTGTGTGTTTGACCTCCAGCTCGTGGAGTTTAGTCTGTTCAAACAATTTATGGACAGGAAGTCCTTGTGCCGTTGAGATGAATTATATATAATTTATTATATTATTACAATTTCCAGCACAACATGGATGCCACTAATTTCTTGTTGTTGTTCAATATCTTTATAATAGGGCTTCTGTGGTCTAAAATTAATTTTTTTATTTAGTCAAAGTAAAACTGACACTAAACCATAGACTGTAAAAATAAGCACTAAACAAAAAAAACATCAGGGTTCATACAGTTTTTAAAGAGTAAAGGTTGAGCACTTTTAGAACACATTCAATGTGTATGACAGGCCAAAATGTATTACATCTGATTATAAATGCAATTGCAAAAACGTATGTTCACATACATCATTTTTACCCACAGCAATCAATGTATACTGTACATTTTACCAGCTGTTTATACTTTGTTAGCTGTGGTCATGATTTAATCAATAATTACACAAGTGATTGCATGAATGGAAGCAGTAGATAGTGTTACATATCCAACATATTTCCAACCTTGAAATCATAATGATTCATATTAAACATTTCCCAAACTTTCAATGTCGACTTTCATCCACTCACTTAGTAAAAAGAAATAAAAAGGGCTGTTTGGATGTTTAAGGCCTTAGAAATGGAGGCACAGAGAGAGCAATCACCATGGCGACACTTGTTTGTGTTTGAATAAATTTAATGCCAGCAAAAAGGGTAGTGTGCTACACATCACCGGAGCTATTTCAACAGAAGAAAAAAAGCTTCAGAATACTTATTTACAGTTTGTCAGAAATGGATTTCAGCAGAGCCGACTGAGGCTGCTGGATATTTACAGGTCTGCACTGCAACTCCAAAACGACGGTTCAGTTTTTTGTAATCAGCCATACGCTCAGTATAATATCCAATAAATGAATAGCTATTGAAAAAAGCAAGCAAGGACTATAAAGTAAAAAAATACACATTTTCTATTGTTCAAAGGCTCAGATATTCTAGTCTTTGGGTAGCAGTAAAAATGCAGGGGAACGATTACGTATTAAAACATTTAATTTATCATTTGAGCTGTTTAGTAAGTCCATGTCTTTAAGAAGTAAGAAATCCAGCATTCAAAAAGAAAAAAGATAATCCAGCATATTTCAACAGACATGTTCTACATTGTTCAATCAATGTCCTTTTGGCTATGATTAAACTACAATTGCACCCTAATCATTTATAATAAGATCAGTCGTAATAGAAAAATGCCCCGACTCTCAAAAAGCTGCATAGTTTCACATGGCGGTCCCTTCACTGTCCCACAGTCCGGCAGTCTCGCATGTTTTCAAGAAGACAAAAAGTTCCTTCATATGTGCAGCGCCTCAAGGCTTTCTGCGCCTGGAAGAAAGAAAACAAAAGCAACGAGCACAACTTTAATAACCCTGATTTTAAATCCTGTGAAACAGCTGGAATTCTGTGTAATGATGTGAAACACACACACGGTTTTATCATCTTACTTTTGATATCCATGACTTGAGCTTGTGCTCGCCACTGGAGGCTAAAGGGAGGAACAGGTTGACACATTATTTAGGATAACTTCACACAGAAATGAAACATCTAAGAATTTTCATTAAAAACAATTAACCCTAAAAATCGATGCCTGAGGATGTTCATTGCACAGTAAAATGACCAGAGAGCATTTGTAGTCGAACTGTAATTTGTTGTCCTTTACGTTTTCAGGTCACATTATTAGCTTTATTAATTTACCCTGTTTTCCACGTCCTCTATTTGAACGGGTCCTTCTCCAGACCCTGATCGCCTCTTGCGACTGAAACAAAAACAGAAAATAAAGATCATTTTAAAAACATAACTCACAATAGATGTAATCAGACTGTGATATTTAACTTGTGGGGACTAAAGGCTGAAAGAATGCATTAACATTAGTGACTTTAAAACCCCACTGTGTTAATATGAGCTTCATGACATTTTAACTGTTCATCACAGATCTTTAATTTACGGTGTATTCTTAGGGTTAAACTTTGTTTATTTAATTTATTTAAATAAACAATCAATACATTTATTGATTGATACCGAAAGGTGTGTAAAACCTTAAGAAACAGAAATTGGTGCTTTGTTAACTCTTTTTTTGACAAATATTCATTTGAAACTGGACAAAATATTTCATTTTTTTTTTTTTACTTCATATTACATAAATCCATCTGGTTGATGCTTATGCTGAATTTTGATGCCCACCATACATTTACTGTTAACACTTACATTTATGTTATTTTATACTAAGTAACAGCATATTGCTCTGCATGTATACACACAAATATCCCAACCTGTGTTTCATAGACTGATACTGTACCTTGTTGGACACTCTTGTCTTAGTGTCTCAATGTCAGTGAACTGCACAGCTTGTCCACCGGCTCTGGTCTTAAAAACATTTCCCTGAGGACATTATAGGAAAAACATTCACACAAAGGCCTAAAGGAGAATACAGGTAACTCACAATAAATACTGAAAAAAGAAGAAGTGTCCCTGTAATACATATAAAACAGAACTTCAAT
>CAFUXE010000765.1:112122-138646 GCA_903364295.1 Serranus cabrilla | reverse complement strand
AGGCCCAATGTCGTGATCATCCACAGAGTACTGGGGGCTTATTCAACAAACATCTCAACACTAAAATTAGCTGCAGATCTAAGAGTAAGAGTTAGAATTAGCACTACCGAAGCTACAACAATCTGTTATCCAAAAACCGACTCAAAGAATTTAAAACATGTTGGTGGAGTTTTACACTCACAGAGTGTAAGCGGAGAGCTGCAGTCCACAGGATTTCAGCCGAGGTGAGAAAACACACGCACAGACTTGCCTGTGTTTGCTTCTTACTGGTTGTGTAGTTCAGTTTGACGGTTCTCACCTGTTGACAGACCAGAAATGTTGCTCAAACAGTGATAAAGTGTGAACTTGTCAGCAAGCTGAACTGTGTGCTTAGTCTGAAAGTGAGCCTTTGACTGCAGGCTGAGTGGCTCGTTGTGGCTTTGACAGAAAGTCAGAGGAAGTGTGTGTGTGTGTGTTTGACCTCAAGCTTGTGGAGTTTAGTCTGTTCAAACAACTTATGGACAGAAGTCCTTGTGCCGTTGAGATGAATTATATATAATTTACTATATTACAATTTCCAGCAAAACATGGATGCCACTAATTTCTTGTTGTTGTTCAATAACTTTATAATACGGCTTCTGTGGTCTAAAATGTATTTTTTTATTTAGTCAAAGTAAAACCGACACTAAACAAAAAAAACATCAGGGTTCATACAGCTTTTAAAGAGTAAAGGTTGAGCACTTTTAGAACACATTCAATGTGTATTACAGGCCAAAATGTATTACATCTGATTATAAATGCAATTTCCAAAAATGTATATTTACATAAATAATTTTTACCCACAGCAATCAATGTATACTGTACATTTTACCAGCTGTTTATACTTTTCTAGCTGTGGTCATGATTTAATCAATAATTACACAAGTGATTGCATGAATGGAAGCAGTAGACAGTGTTACATATCCAACATATTTCCAACCTTGAAACCATAATGATTCATATTAAACATTTCCCAAACTTTCAACGTCGACTTTCATCCACTCACTTAGTCAAAAGAAATATAAAGTGCTGTTTGGATGTTTAAGGCCTTAGAAAAAACAGAGAGAGCAATCATCATGGCGACACCACTTGTTTGTGTTTGAATAAATTTAATGCCAGCAGAAAGGGTAGTGTGCTACACATCACCGGAGTTATTTCAAAAGAAGAAAAAAAGCTTCAGAATACTTATTTACAGTTTGTCAGAAATGGATTTCAGCAGAGCCGACTGAGGCTGCTGGATATTTACAGGTCTGCACTGCAACTCCAAAACGACGGTTCAGTTTTTTGTAATCAGCCATACGCTCAAGTGTAATATCCTATAAATGAACAGCTATTGAAAAAAGCAAGCAAGGACTATAAAGTAAAAAAATACACTATTGTTCAAAGGCTCAGATATTCTAGTCTTTGGGTAGCAGTAAAAATGCAGGGGAACGATTACGTATTAAAACATTTAATTTATCATTTGAGCTGCTTAGTAAATCCATGTCTTTAAGAAGTAAGAAATCCAGCATTCAAAAAGAAAAAAGATAATCCAGCATATTTCAACAGAAATGTTCTACATTGTTCAATCAATGTCATTTTGTCTATGATTAAACTACAATTGCACCCTAATCATTTATAATAAGATCAGTCGTAATAGAAAAATGCCCCGACTCTCAAAAAGCTGCATAGTTTCACGTGGCGGTCCCTTCACTGTCCCACAGTCCGGCAGAGTCTCGCATGTTTTCAAGAAGACAAAAAGTTCCTTCATATGTGCAGCGCCTCAAGGCTTTCTGCGCCTGGAAGAAAGAAAACAAAAGCAACGAGCACAACTTTAATAACCCTGATTTTAAATCCTATGAAACAGCTGGAATTCTGTGTAATGATGTGAAACACACACACGGTTTTATCATCTTACTTTTGATATCCATGACTTGAGCTTGTGCTCGCCACTGGAGGCTAAAGGGAGGAACAGGTTGACACATTATTTAGGATAACTTCACAAAGAAATGAAACACTTCATATTAAATCTAAGAATTTTCATTAAAAACAATTAACCCTAAACATCGATGCCTGAGGATGTTCATTGCACAGTAAAATGACCAGAGATCATTTGTAGTTGAACTGTAATTTGCTGTCCTTTATGTTTTCTGGTCACATTATTAGCTTAATTAATTGAGCGCTTACCCTGTTTTCCACGTCCTCAATTTGAACGGGTCCTTCTCCAGACCCTGATCGCCTCTTGCGACTGAAACAAAAACAGAAAATAAAGATCATTTTAAAAAAATAACTCACAATAGATGTAATCAGACTGTGATATTTAACTTGTGGGGACTAAAGGCTGATAGAATGCATTTAGATTAGTGACTTTAAAACCCCACTGTGTTAATATGAGCTTCATGACATTTTAACTGTCCACTATCACAGATCTTTCATTTACAGTGTATTTAAACTAAAGGGTTAAACTTTTTTTATTTAAATAAACAATCAATACATTTACTGATTGATTCTGAAAGGTGTGTAAAACCTTAAGAAACAGAAATTGATGGTTTGTTAACTCTTTTTTTTGACAAATATTCATTTGAAACTGGACAAAATATTTCATTTTTTTTTTTACTTCAACTTATTACATACAATACATATTTACATTGTTACTTTATACTAAGTAACAGCATATTGCTCTGCATGTATACACACAAATATCCCAACCTGTGTTTCATAGACTGATACTGTACCTTGTTGGACACTCTTGTCTCAGTGTCTCAATGTCAGTGAACTGCACAGCTTGTCCACCGGCTCTGGTCTTAAAAACGTTTCCCTGAGGACATTATAAGAAAACCATTCACACAAAGGCCTAAAGGAGAATACAGGTAACTCACAATAAATACTGAAAAAAGAAGTGTTGCTGTAATACATATAAAACAGAACTTCAATGTGAAATCAAACCGATGGTGATTAAGTCAAAGTCATGCAAATTAAGTCCCAAATTAAGCAATTATGTAAATTTACCTTAATCAATTTGGTCTCGATCTCCCCGTCTGAGGCAAGCTCTTGATGCCTAAGCACGTACTTGTGGCATTTAGACAGAGCTTTCTCGTTCGGGGCCGACACCTTGATTGCATTGGGTATGATTGGCTGCATGACAGTGTCTAGGACCAAATTAGAAGCTGGTTTGTGGTCTACCCATTTCTCCCCACCAGCCGAGTGTGAGCGCCTGTGCGTCGGATGAACCGGAGGGGCCGTCTGGTGATCCCAGCGTGAGAAAGATAAAACCAGGAAGTTATCCACATGTGACACCAGCAGGGACCACTGAACGTTAGTCTGGGTTAGTCATGAGGGTCGGTCGTTAGGGTGTGTTAGCTTGTGTTGAAAATAAATGTGCTACTGGAAGTCTGAAGGGGACACGGCATGTCCCACCACACTGTATTCATTTTTACATTTATCACATCCCAAACACACAATATCCTGACTTCCAGTAAAACATATTTTCACAAGGAAACTAAAATAGAGTGAAAGAATAAGCATGCAAAGCAATGAATAGCAGTGAGAAAATTTGACAACAGAATACAGATGTGTTTTGCAGGTTGAAGATGTAATCTAAAACACAGAGGGCATCGGTTTTAAAAAGGCAACTGATCCAGAGAAGTCAGTAAGGAACCCACTGCTGTTTCCTTTGGTCCGCAGCGGATAGAAGATTACAATTCTACATGGAAGTGGTTATAACAATCAGGCTGAATTGCTGTTTAGTTTCACTTCATTAATCATTCATTATTTGAAATGCAGCAATTTGGAAATCTGGAACCTGGTGTGGCAAAACTCTCATTTGACAATATAAAAGCAAACAAAAGGCCTGACTCAGACCGTGACCGAAAGACTAAACCGTTGCACATGTGTGCATTTAGTGAAGAAGCCAAGAGTCTCTGTGTGGAACTGCAGGTTTCAATTTGTAGGTTTGGTCCACATGTGTACAGTCACAACATTTCTAACTCCAATCCATTAGTTTTAGTACGTTTGTACATGCAGGCATCCAAAAGCTCGGCCGTGTGTTTCAATCCCACGAAGACATGAAAATGAGCTCCAGATGGACACTCAGATTGTTTGATTATCGCAATTGTTAAAAGTGGAACGCTCAAGATGTTGATGTGCAACAACACTGAAAATCATCAGTGTTGAGTGCCACATCAAATCAGTCCATTCAAAGGCTAACCAAGCCCCAACATTTGCAAACAACAGAATTTGTCTGTTATAGTTTAACACATTTAGAGTTGGCTCGTCCTCGTTTCAGAGTTGAGCAATTTTTAGTGTAGCTAGCCAACAGGCACAGCATTTGTGTCCAGACAGGAAAGTTTTGTGAAGCTTTCTGAGTTCCAACTTGTCAGAGATTACAGTGTGAGCCAGGCCACGCCCAGAATCTCACCAAACACACCATGAAGAGAATTTAAGAGAAAATACATACAGAGGGCTGAATCTCTGCAGATACAGACACCGCCAAGCACTTCTATTGGGTGATAAACGATGATTGAGAGATTCTTTTCTGTTTAGGTCTATATGCTTAATATTTCCTTAGGTTTATAGTTGGTATGCTTTTGACCATTCTTGTGAAGCACTTTGTGAATTTTGTTTGTCTCAGATCACACCAACATAAAATGCAAAAGGTGACAGATAGAACAGCATAGCCAGCTCAGGCGTCTGGTGACTGCCCCTGCTCCATTTTAGCTGATTAATTAAATAATTTTCTGCAGCGCACAGACGTACTGGTAAATACAACCCTTAACTGCTCTGAGCAATTATGTACTTATTGCCACGTGGGCATGTACCATTAATTTCTGAGGACATGAACAACCAGCGATGTCATGCGTACACGTAGTTAAAATCAAGTATATGTGAGCCTTAAAGTGTAAATTTTTCTTCCCCTCTTTCCCTCATTTGATCTTTTATGATGGTAACTCTCTGCATCAGTCCTTTAAATAGTGGGAAAGTGCTGCTGCTGCATGTCAGATAAACCAGTACTTGTGTGTGTTTATTCTAGAGGTGCTAGTCTGATTTTGTCATTTTAAGTGGCGCTCCTGAAGTGTGTGATGAAACAGCACAAGAAGCAATTCCAGAGAGCAGATGGCAACAAGCAACAGAAAGTTCTACAAACACTACAAACATGATATAACTACAGCTACTACAGAGGCGGAAGATGCAAGTCAAGAGAATTTAAAAGCATGACAGACGAGTCTGCCTCTGCATCAGAAAAACACCAGCCTACGACTGGTGCAGCGCTTCTATTTGATGCATTTTTAAACAAGCAAACTTCTACGGGTGCAGCGCTACACTAAGGCAAGGCGCAACCTACAAACTCACAGTGAAAAACTTAACACATCCTAAAGAACATCTAGTCTCTAATACACACACTGACCCTTGTGCCTGCCTCTAGGTCTAGCCCATAGACCTCAGAGTCTGCAGCCCAGCGCTGGCCTCTCCTGCGACCCACGCTGCTGGTGCCGTATGATGGAGCAGGAGTCCGGCTCCTGCACTGGGGAGTCCCAGGGTACCTAGCATGGCTGCTTGACTCTACAGGGAACCTGTTCTCCCAATCAGAGATGCAGGAGGCTACTGAGGGATAGGCTGAGGAGGAGAAGGAGGAGGTGGTGGAGGAGGAAGGGGAGGTGGAGGTAGGGTAAGGGTCCTGAACTGCCCTAATATTGGCTCGACTTTGGTGGGAAGGAGTTTGGTCCTGAAAAAAGTGATGAGGAAAGGAGGCCAAGCATTGTGGATGTTAGGGGCTTCAGATGAACATAAAAACAACGACAGAGAGATTCAGAGAAGAAGCTGCTGTGTACAGGAAGCAAATCAATCTTAGAATTCATCTTTAAGATTTTCTCAATAATTAGTAGCGTGAAAAAATTCCAATTCCAATCAATAAGAGAGTGATTAAGAGCACACTGGTAGAAAATGCAACAGAGTAAATAACTCACATGAAGAGGTGATGGGGAGGCGGACCTCTTCTGGCCCCCTTGTCGATCCCTCTCCCTGGAGGGTCTTTCAGGCTTCTCTGGGCGCTCAGTGGGAAACCCAGCGCCGCTGCTGGTCTCCGTCACTATGGCTTTGAGCTGCTTCAACTTTTCATCCTTCACCCACAACTTGTTCTGCATCTCCAGCTGCTTGGCGTTCACTCTCCTCTCCTAATTACAAAACACCAACGGGAAACAATTCAAAGAACAGCTCAAATCTTTACGCAACTCAGCTCACATTAATAATTTCTAAATGAACAGAGTTGACCTTTTTTAACCACCATTAAATTCTGTGCACTGCAGATAGTGTCTGAATTTTACCTGCTTAAGGTTTAAGGAACAAAACAATGTGATAGACGTCCACAAATAATTGTTGTTTCTTTTACTTTTGTTGTATTTACATAAATTAAATAAAAATGAAGGAAAGAAAATACGCTCCTTGTATATATTTTATCCCGTATGCACAATTTATTGGTGGCCAATATATATTTGACCAATAAGATAATTATTATTCGATTATTAAATTATTCAATAATTATTATTTTTCTTCTATGTTTTTATTACAATCAAGTCTGCAATTAATTAATATATTCATTTTTTAGGGTCAGTGAAGGCAATTTAAATAAAGGTTTATTTGACAGAAATATTTATACTATGTGGTAAAGCCCGACAATAACCTTTCAGTTAAAATATTGGGCATATACAATACAATATATATACAGTAATATTTACACCGGCAAAAGATATAATAACACATCATAAAGTATGGTTTCGCTTGTGTATCCTCCATCCCTCCACATTCTGTTTTTTATGTGTAAAGAAGGGTAATATTACAATATTTGGTGCTGCTTCTTTTACTGACTTTATGCCACATCAGGTTACTTATACATGACATGGACAGCACGGCAGACATTCATAAAAATACAACGCCCAAAATAGTGTGGCTACTGTAAATAAGTCCACTTACACACTCCTTCTCCCACTTGAGCTTGGTGTCTGTCACCATGCCCTGCATGCGCTGCTCCATGCGCCTCCTCTCCGACAGCTCTCTCTGCAGCCGCTGCTCTCGGGTCTCCAGCTCGTGCTGAAGGGAGCGTTTGTCGTGCTCGTACATGTCTGTCGTCTTCTGCAGGATATCGATCTGTGCAAAAGTTCAGTAATGAAGCAAATACAAGCTCTCTCAAAAAAAGTGATTTCATATATCCTTACTTTTATAAGCTTGTTTAAATGTGAAAAAAAAACAAAAAACAACTGTTTAAGTTTTGGACATACCTTGTATTCAAGCATCTTGGATTTTTTCTCTAATCTCTCTAGCTCCGTCTTCTGGGTGTTGATGACTTTTTCTTTTTCTCCCAGTTTGCTGCGTTGATCATGGAGGAATGTCTCCTTCGCACTGAGCTGACTGTCAAACTGCTGAAGCATGGATTTCAGTGTACTGGCTGGAGAGAAACATTTGGTTTCAAATAGTTTTTAACTTTTACTTCAACATTTACAAGATTGATCTTTCACAAAACAAACTCACAAACAAACACACCGGATCGAGAGTAGGGGGTCATCTCCCAATCTGAATAAATTAATGCTGCTTGCTAAAATCAGCAATGAAATAGGTTCTCTAAAAATAAGACTTATTTGTGGTGTAGAAACTCGGCCTGTACCAGTTTTGTTGAACTGCTCTGCCATCATCTGACGGATACGATGCCTCCTCTCCAGGACCTCGATCAGACGGGGCAATGTCTGATCATCAGCTGGGTCCACCAGCTCACAGCGAGGGATGGCGGGAAGGCTTTCCAGGAGCTGATTCAGCAGAGCTTGGTCATCTGCTGTGAATACGAACAGGTTTAAAATGCATTACATACAGTAAATTTTACAGCTGAAAAATGAGCTACAGATTTGAGGGTGATTTACCGGCATTACTGGGACCTGCTCGCTCTTCCAGGCGCCGTGACAGCTCATCTTTGAAGGCCTGGTTTCTGTGTCTGCGTCCTGCGGCGAGGCCACAGATTGGCCGGTCAACAGGCCGCGCCACCTCCACCTCCTGGGTCATCTCTGCAAAGCGCATCACCAGCTGCAGAACATACGACAGAATACTATTAGAAATACACTCAAACAGTCAGCTGTAAAATAATTCAGACTCAGGATAATGAAATTTCCTTCTGGGAATGTAAGAGAAGAGACAAGATTTTACATTCAGACCTGCAACAACAAATGTGTAAGGTATGTTTTACCATAGTTTCGTCATAGTCGTCAGCCTTCGGGTTGACGCAAACAATCATCCTGACTTTTCCTTCTCCATCAAAGTAGTTTTTAAACAGATGTGTAACTTTAGAGTCCCTGTATGGCACCATCTGGAAGAAAATGAAGGCTCTGTGAAGCTGCATGTAATGGGCAATTACCAATTATAACAACAATGATTAAAAATATCTCTTTGCACAAAAATAAAGCAACAGTTAAATGAAATGATAATCGGTGATAAATTACGAACCTTATTAGTTCCACACATCTGGTTTTCACGCAGGACTTCCATGCATGTGCGCAGCGTCATCAAGGACTGGTTAATATTACCTGTAAATGAGACATTTGGTATCTGAGCAAACATTACTGAACAATGAAAATCTTCAGATAGACAGAAAAGGCCACTAGCTTTAGACGGATGCCCACAGTCACTAAGGAATGAACCGACCTGCTTCACGGAGACGGTTTCCCTCTGCTCGGGTTCTGCTGGTGCGCTCACTGCCTGCGAGGTCGACCAGACACAGCTGGCTCACATTCACCTGGTTTTTGTCCTGCAATTTAACAAGTTGTTAGCATCACCAAAGCAAATATAAGCTGGAATCATTTGTGACACATAACATGTACAAACTTACTTCTCAGTGAATTATTAAATACATTTTCAAAAGTTTGATCATGTGTCCGTGTTAATTCATGCATCTCTTGATAACTCCATTTCATAGGGACTTTAAATCAAAAAGCAGAGATTCACAGGGTTCCTTTGGATAAACATGTATCATAGAAACGAATAACACATTTTTAAATATCAGTGTAACTTTGGAGCTGCCGTCACCTGTAGAATGTGGTCCCCGTCAGCATCAAGTGGTGCCTGGGCCAGCTTCACTGTGAACACACTGTGGGAGCGACTGGACTCACGGTTCAGTTCTGTGTTGGCTATCCTCCTTTTCTTTTGCCCTGGAAACACAGCAGAGCAGCATTAATGCAATGTCTGACATAAACAATAACAGTTACAAATAAAAGGTTGAGTCATTTCTCTATATAAAGTCCACAGACTTTGCCCCCCCCCATTCTCCATATACTCCCGCTGATTTAATTTGTAAACTGAATATGAACGCAGATAATGACCACTGGAAGCTAAAACTCAATCAGCAGTACCAGTATCAAGATACCTAATAAATGCTCAGACAGGGAAACGTTTTTTTTGGTGGAACAACATACACTCAATCTGAATTTGTTGCATTCTGTTTAATTTATGTTTTAAACAGCATCGCAGCTTTTTAGGTGTTGGTGTTTTAAGTTTTAAACCCAACCCAATAAGCTCAACTAATTTGTCTGCATGGTAGGGGAACACATGACATAAAATGTAATACAATGCAACTATAAGATAAATCAAAAGTCACCACTCACCCTTCCAGAAGACTTCGAAAGCCTCCTCTGTAGATTTGACCTCAACCTCTGTGCAGCCGGCCACATACATGTTATGATTCTGATCTTCACGGAGAATCTTGGATTGTGGCGGTCTGAAACAAGTTAAAGAAAATAATCAAAACAATGTGTCACATTGATGCGTCGTTTTAGTAAGACAAGAAGCAAGAGCTAATGACAAATACTGGATGTTAGTGTCAAGGTTAAAATAAATTAAACAGACATTTTCAGGGGTACACACACATGCACACTGGGTTTGCACAGAAGCTTGAGCCATTCAGGGAAGTTACACGTCTCCACACTAACAGCAACAGAAGGGAGCAGATCCTCATAAACAACAGCCACCAAAATGACACAAAACTAGGAAGCTACACCCGTGCTATTTACAGGGCTTTGGATTAATGGGATACTGATGACCTACTCTGCAGCAGCTACAGCCAAAGTTATGCTACGAAATAACAGAGTACTGAGCAATGTGCTTTCACTGGCCACATACATGAACTCATTGTTCCGTACAGGCGTGCCTCCAGCGAGCCACCTAACAAAAACATGGCATGTGTCAACACAAAATAAGTCTCTCAATGAACTTATTCAGCACATAAAGTAAATGAACACAGTACACACGTTGTTACTCAACTAGGTCCCTCCATACCAACTCACCTAGACCTCCCAGTTCATACCATGGATTTCTTGAAGAAAATCATGTGAAAAGCTCTACTACAAATACTTTTTTAGCAGTATTAAAAAAAAACTTGCAAGTAAATTAATATAATCCTTCTTGCGAAATATTAAATGTCAACATATCTTATCAAGTTTTCAGATCAGAAGCTACAGTATATTTTGCAAGATCTGTAGCACTCAGTTGTTAAAGCGGCACCTCATAACTTTTAGATGTGACAGAATTTATTTAATGATACACAGAATCAAAATTTGGTTGCAAGAAAGTAAAACACTAGACATGAAGATGTTCATTTTTAAATTTAAAGTTTCCTCATTTAGGTGAAAAAAAAGATTTTGATTAATTTAATTGCTGTGAAACTTAAAACAACTATTCCCATGAATACACACGACATACATACTAGATCATTTGTAGTGTGAAATTGTGTGGACACATTTTAAACAGAGGAATCACATGACATCACATGAAATAACCTGGAAACATAAAAGTGTTGTACAGACACCCATCAATATGGCATTTTGTTTTTAAAAAGTATGCACTTATTTAAAATAGTTTGTCTTACTTTGGTCTGATTGGGTCGAAAGGAGCATCTTCGAGGAGATCATAGATGTAGTTGTTGTAGATCTCGATGTAGGACACAAAAACGCTGTAACAACAGTCTTCATCCACATTCTCAGATTTACACGCCTCCTCTGAGCTGATCATATCTGCGAACTCTGGGTCAGCCTTCTGCCTAAAAATACAACAGAAAGAAGAGATGCAAAATGATTAACAGCCAACAAATGTTTTTAGACTGCGTTCTCTCCAATTCCATCTGTACTTGTCACTCCATAAACAGCACAGAAAGCATAATAAAAGGTACTTATAGCTACCTGGAAGAGGTCGTTTTGGGCACCGACTGCTGACTGTCTCGTTTCTGTCTCTCCAGTAGAGCATCAACTTGACCCTGGATCTCCATCCCATTTTTGTCATCTGGTTTAAACACCTGAAGAAGATTTTCAAAAATAAAGAGATAAAGTGACTGGGACATCACTTCCAAAAATGTAAATCAATACATTAACAAGCGTTAATGAACTAAAAACATACAAATCTTTTGGCCTGAAAGGGGCCGATGCTGTTGAAGAGCATGTCCAGAGAGCGGGGGAGGAGTCCGCCTTCTCCAGGTGTGCCGGTCATGGTGAAGGTCTTACCACTCCCAGTAACACCATACGTAAACAGCAGACCTATGAACACGGATCATCAGATATAATCATCACAACAATTAACTTTATCTATTAACTTTTCAACATTTGAGAGGACACAGTTACTTTGTGTCTCTTCACAGTGCACAATTCATGCCTCAAAAAAACAACGGCTTCACTTACCATTTTTACAGTGAATAAGGTCCTCTATCAGAGGCTTGGCGACATCCTCAAACAGCTCGATTTGAGTGGTATTAATACCAAATACTTTTTTAAAGGAGTACTGCGTCTAAAAGATAAACAAGGAGAACATTTGAATGACACTTAACGGAAAATAAGCATTATTATTATCATCATTATGTATTAAACCTCCAGGAAAATATCAGGTCTGGACTGAACACAATCAGCGGAGAGGACTGCCACACACTTACCTCTTTGTATTCCCCGTTGCGGTTGGCTTTGAGGCCATCAGGAGGATGGAGCTGAATAGTGGAGCTGCTGATCATCTCAACACAACATTCCTCATCTTCTCGTCCAAGTGGACGTATACGACAGTATACCTAAATAAATAATATAATAGATGAGGCCCACAAGATTGAAATGTTGTGTTTGTAAGAAAAATTTGAGTAGCACAATGTAAATTCAGTTATAGTGAAAGTTCTATTAAGGGCTTAAATAGGGAAACAAGCTGCCCTTTACTGTAACTGCGGTCTGAAGATTAACAATGGAAACTGAGTTCACTTACTCCAACAGGATCTTTGTCTATGGTGGAGGCCTTTTTTGGGCCAAGCCTCCGAGGAGTCCTCCCCTTACTGTAATGGATAAAGAAATACAAAATCAGTGACAAACACAAAAGAGTATGCTACATCAGATTTATTAGAGGTACGGTTAATAACCCAGATAATCCACGTAAATTAGGTCACAGTAAATGGACACCTGAATTTTTGCTCCTGAGGTCCAATCCATCTCCAAACTAAAAAATGTTTGTGTTTATGGCTCGTGACAGAAAAGGGATTTTTTTTTCACAGTTTGGAAGAATGTACTGCCTTACATGGTCTTTTAACATAATCCCCATAATTGGAATTGAAGGGCCAAGGCCAAATTATGGAAGATGCCAAACCAGACCAAAAGTAACTGTCAATGTTACATAATCTATGGCTACAAATGTATGACGAGTGTAGAAATGTACTCATACTTTTGGCTATTTAGTGTAATATTTTGAGATATACGCGTCTCTTCTTTAGTTTAACTTTACTTACTTATCAGCTGCGCTAAGTAACGTTAGCCAAATTAGCTCAGGTGTAACTTGCCAACAACAATTAACAGGTGACGATCAGCAAAAATATATGTTGTACATGACATTCGCCACTTGAACGATAAGCCAACCAGACATTTTGGATCGCGTTTTGGGCGCTTTCATAGGCGTATTGCAACGATTAGTGACAGATTAGATGAAGTCAATCAACTGTAAAGTGAATGCTGAGCTCGTACACCAGTTACCAACAGGAAGCTAACATTAGCATTAGCAGGTTAAAAACCGAGCTAACGTTATGCGAACAGTTTTTTCGGCAGAACAGCCGCTGCTAAGTTACGTGACGTGGATACGTTTGGTTTTAACATAAAACAAAGTCGTAGATTGTCAGCAGTTCGTCGAGCTAAATATAAAAGATGATAATAATACTCACTTTGGTCTCTGCATTGTTTGTGTTGTTAAACCCACAGAGCGCCTCTTCTCGATTTGAAAATTCCCTCTGTGAGACGTTTTTCCGAGTGGCTGATATTTCAGCCAATCACAGAGCAGGCTCGGCGGTTAGCAGCGGAAGTCCCGCCTCCGACATCCATCTCTGCGATAACTCGATTAAAGCAGCAAAATATTAATCTTACTTGTTTATATGTTGTAGAGCATTTAGTAAATATATTACTAACTTAATTAACTGTTAATTGAATATTAATTATATTTATCTGATTCACAGGGGAAGTGGTACTCCTAATAATTTGGTCAAAACAAAGATTCTTAATGTACATGTGGAAGGTATATTCCCATAGATGTAAAAAAATATATATTATATGCATACATCTGTAGTTATTCCTGGATTTTGACAAAATAGCTCAAGGGCAACTAATAATAAAGTATTACTAGTTTCTGCTACTTGTAATGCAAGGAACCTACTCAAATAATATTTACTTTCCTTAAAAAAGTATACTGGGAAATTGGTCAAGGGATAATGCTGAATAGCCTACCAGTGATTTGACTGAAACATACAAATTAGCTTGTGCTTATTTGTATTTGGATTATAATTGTTTAATTAAAATAAAATGTTGAATTATCTCTGACATGACAAAATGGACTTTTCTTGACTGAAAAATAAACATGCATAAGAATGATATAAAGGCAGGTTTGGTTAATATTTTTATTTGAAAAATTATAATAAATAACATTGTATATAAATACTTTTCAGTTTTGCATTGAAGGCACAGTGTGTCCTGTCTCACAGATCTCCAGGGACAGAAACAGCAGTCATATGAGGGAAATAATCTACTCTCAAAGCATTTACTCTACATTACATATCTCATATTATCAGTAACTAAACTCTGAGTCCTTTAAGTTTTTACTTTGCTGGGAGCTAAAACTCACGAGCAACATTTTCTTCCCTGGTCATAACTGTCTCTTTTGTCTTTGCATTTTTAATGTGAGTGACAGTACAATCGAACAAGCTGTGTGCAAGCATAAGATCTATAAATATGAGAGGCACAGGGTCTAAATGCAATAATACAATTTTAAATTGACAGTTTAATTAGCACTTTGAAAAATATATAGTTTTTGTTCCCTGCAGCTGACAGTCTCTTCATAACCCACATGTGTGGAAGTCGGAGAAAAATATACAGCTCTGCTTGTTTGAAACAGTTTCCACAGCTATAGTTAGATTCATTATATATTATAGTAATAAGAACAAACATTTTGTTAAATTTCCATTATGTGCTTGTGCAACTTAAGCCCTTATTTTCAGTTTACCCTTGTGGCTGAATGCCACAAAGTGTTCAGTGCCGACTGGCTCAAAGCTCAGGAGTGTTTTATAAAATGTGTACACTATTGTTCAAAAGTTTGGAATCAGTTGTTATCATGTATTTTTCTTCTTTCCTTTGATAGTGGCTAATGAAAAAAGATAATAAGTGTATAATTAAGGAACCAAATGTATTATTTACATTTGAAATACTGTTGGCCCCAACAACAGACTCTTGATTATTGTTGAACCACAGCTGGACTTTAAATATGTTGGGAAGCTGCTTCCTTTGGGCCCTCTGCGATCTCCTCAGTGGTAGATTGTTCATGTTTTCAACATGGATTTGACCGTCTTTCATAAATGTATCTGATATTACCTGCAATAGTGCTAACCCGGCGACTAACCTTCTATTTCGATTATGAAGTTTGATGAGCTTTGCTAAAGCAACAAGTCTTTAAATTCTAGCTTTTAATAATTCTGCACTGAAACAGAACCTGTTCCTCTTTAATTCTTTACAGGTTTTGATACTAAGCTTTGCAGTTTCTTGTACCATTTATTTTTATTCTATTTGAACCTCAGAGGCCCTTTTTACTTGTCAGTCTGGTTGTCTGTTTTTCTCCATGAACAAAACAGACCCTTTTTACAAGACAACCAAAAAGCATGAGAGTCCTTTTACAATCATGGACTCCCATTATAAGAATGTTTACTGAGGTTATAAATCAAGGGAGAAGGGCCATTTACTTATGGACTTCCATGGAAACAGATTTCTTTTTGCACCCTGGAAGTCGCCCCCTGCTGACCATTAGAAGCACTGCAGCTTTTAGGCACGTCGTCATTGGCTTCACTTTTCAGGCCCGGAGGCTGCTGCCTGGACTTTACACAATTAAGCTTTTTTCTGCTTCCAAACTTTTGAACAGCAGTGTGTATCACCCTTAGTGCACTTTATTCACAAGTCCCTATGTCCCGTATTCAGCTGGGATTGTTCAGCTGTTAAGAAGTTGGAGGTTTAGCAGCAAGGGCCGAGCTTAGCTGAGGTTTTTTTTGGAGCTTTATCTTGTTTCTTTTCCTGGCAGACTGGAGCAGAGAGCAGAGGCAGGCTGAAGAGGAAGATGATTGTCAGATTCACCACCACACAAAGCAGCACTGCTCCCACTGAGCTGGAAAAGGTGATGGGCATGGAGTGTTGGAGGAGCCAGGGCCGCCGGGTCAGCATGTCCTGTTCAATGGCCTTCATCTGGAAGTGGGTGCCGAGGATGCCGCACACGTGGAAGAGTTGATGGCTGTGACCTGCAGAGGGAGCAGTCGAGTCGTGTTTGAGCAACATGTCACAGTGGAATTAAATTCAAGCTCTCAGCACCAAGCAAATGAGTCACATAGTCAACCGATTTCAACAGAATGAAGAGAAGGTGGTTATACATTAGCTTTGTTTTGCAATGTTTAACACAAATAAGAATCCATTTAATGTGTGAATGTGAATTCAGCTTTACACAAGAAAGAGAATGATAATTTATTTATAGTGGTCAAAGATCTGAAAGGAAACATCTGGCTGTAAAAACACTGCATTCACAGGGTGACTACTTCATATTTTCCTTTGTTTCAAAGAATGCTGGGAATTAAAATCATGCATTTTGTAACGTAAGCTTACTGATATCATCATATTTCAGCCATCTTAGACTCACCCATTCTTTCATAAATAGTTTTAAGAACCTTTCTTTGCATATAATGAAGGTTTAAGTTTGTGCTGAGTCACCTGCTGCATGATCTTTGTCTCTTTCTCATATCCACTTCTAAACCTTGTGTTTTGCTCTGCGCCCACATTGCACAATGTATTACATCAGTGTGCTCAATAATTCACCACTGATTTGTTACATTTAAGTAGTTGGTTGGTTGTGATTTAAGACATGCTTATGACAAAATTATTGCAATATTAACTAGAAAAGCACTTGGAGAGCGCAGACCTCCGCAAAGGTAATAGGGTCATTTATGCAATACCAAATTGCACACTTGAAGGATTATAATGAAACAGTGTATATTGGGAGTCAAAGAACCAGATAAAAGACAGAAAAATAAGTTAGATTTGTTGTACATTTTTACTTTAAACCTTTTTTTGCTGTGGAAAAGAAGCAGTAAACTCAGCACTAACATACCATCATCTTTAAAATTGATGTGACTTGTTAAACTGCTTCTTTAGATGTGCAGCAGGTTTGAAGAAAGCACTCTCCTTCACTCTGTTTTGCTTTAAAGCAGCTCTTAAGGGAAATGTGTGGCTCTACAGGTGCTAAATGCCGCACTGTGTTCACCAGCTCTTCATTAACTCTCATTATGTTTTCAGCAGGTAGTGAGAAGTGGGCTTAAGAGTTTTTCTTGCTGCTCGCTGTGATGATTGGGTGATACTTTTCTTTATGTTCTGGCTGGTACACTTGACAATCAAAACAATTCTTAACATGCTAATAACAATAACAACAGCTTCTCTTCACATCAGTCTTACCTATGTAGTCGAAGCTGCCGGGCGCCAGCCGCTCCGGTAAATGTGTGGCAAACAGGAAGCCAGTGAGGAAGGCCAGGGCGATGTGGTTGTAGTGGAGGATGTTGGTGTCATTGTCTGTGCAGCCCTCTCCTTCACACAGAAACACCTGGAATAAAAGGAAGAACAGCGTTTATATTTATTACATAAGGCTGCGGTTTTAGTTTTAAGGGTGAATGTATGAAATTTTACCTTTTCACTGTAAAAGAATCCAATTCACATCATATCAGATCATATATTTCATTTGAATCTCATCACATCTGAGAAAACCCTCGTTACAGACATTAACATGACATCAAATAATACATATGAAACACAAAATGAGCCCCAGAGCCCTGAAATAATGTATTCTTTTAAAGCTAAATATTTGTGTTGATTTTCAAAACTCCAATATGTTTAATGTGTTGAAAAAGTCCAATATATTTAAAATAATCAGTGGCACGTGTCTTCAGATGTTTGTTGCATGAAGACATGCGTGTGACGTGTGAGCTTACCCTGTAGAACAGAGGAATGTTGTCGAACAGGTACGGGTAGGCAAAGGCAACAACACGCAGGTATTTGCTGAACTTTGGACTCTGGCTCTCAGGGAATCTGAAATTTAAAAACAGGAAAGATGTTACTTCCTACTATGACAAACACTATTTATATTCACTGAGTGTTGCTCATGTTCACACTGTGTTTTAACGGAGGAAGAAGCTGTGTGGAAACTTCCTGCAAAGCATCCCCACCGCTAATACCATAATAATATAACACTGTATGATTAAAGTATGAATTATAGTATTACCATAATACTGAAATATTGAAATGGAATTACAAAACCTCTTATGCACCATAATCCATGTTTGTACAGTTACTACATGCTGCTGAAGAAACAGTTTGAATTTTAGCATCAGTAGAGAAAATTTTAATTAAGAGTTTTGAATAAATAAATTCCTAAAAGCTGGGGTGGGCAGTTTTTTGGTTTAATTGGGCAAAATCCCATAATAAACTTCCAGCATATTAGAATCAGAATCAGAATTACTTTAATAAGTAATATTGCAATGTAAGTGAAACTACCAGACTTCTGCTTCAGGTTTTAGTAAAGCTAGCCCGTGATGGGAGACTTTGGCCAATCACAGGTCATTTCAGAACAAGGGCGTTCCTGTTGGCTGTGCTTCAAAGGCAGATGAGCGTTCCTTCAGTGGCAGAATTAAAACTATTCCAGTATTGGCAACAACTGGCGTCACTGCAGAGCAATCCCAGAAAAAGGAAATGTTGCCAACGGACTAGCTCTTTGTTAACCATAGCTGAAGGCATTAGCTGCAGTCGTGAGCCTCGGGCGAGACAACAGGAGGCTGAACTGTTAGCAACATTTTCTCTCCATCTCTGAACCACTTAGCACATATTGTGTTTAATTCCAGAATAAGCTGGAGCCTCGAATCACAGTATTCAGTCTGAAAGGTCTGACAGGCCTGCAAGTTCGCTAAAAAATAGGACAGTAAATCTCACATTACTGTCGCTATCTGACAGCTTCCAGGTCACAACTACAGTCTGGATGATAGGAACTAAAAACTTGTACTTGTATGTAACAGGGTTTATGCAGTTTTTGATTCCACCTGCAATCATTGCTGTAATTCAGTATTCATGCAGCTGTGTACATGTATTGGTTTGAGGGCACGATCTCTTGGAGGTAACCTATAAATGCCACTAGCAGCTTTGTGCACTGTGTACAAATATTGTGTCTGTATGTCCATTATATGAACAAATATGTGTACTGTGATTTATGTTAATGTCAATGAGTTGTAATGAGCAGGTTGTTGTTCTTGTTAAGCCATGAAATGCTTCAAAAAAGGAGTGATACAGTCTCTGAACTAGCTAGCTAGCCTCTGTGCTAATGTAACCTGTTCTTTTGTAGCGTGCCGTCTGTGTGTGTCTGTGCATATTTTCATCCTGTTCAGGTACATGTTTTCATATCAGTGTATCATTCTACCGTGTCAGTCAATAAGAGACATGCCCGAGTTTATAAATGGCAACATAAAGGATGAACTAGTCTGTCGTGCATCATTCTTCACAGAAGCAGAGTCAACGGGTTGACAGAGCGAGCCGGTTACAGTCAAGTGTAAGATCGTGGTTAAATGTTCAGGTTACTGTACGACGCGTGTGCATATGTCCATATGAGGGGCTAACAAATGCAGTCCGCTGCAAGTTAGAAGTTGATTATTCCAAGTTTGTATTTCTGACTTACAATCTAAAAATGTCCAAGTGCATCGGCTCAGAAAACGTACAACAAACTGTTTGTTTGCTGTTGTTCATTTGAATGATGACCGGGTGCCAAGTGTTAATTACAGCCAGGAGCATAAAGTTGAAGTACTTAGTTTCGCTGTGGAAAGCATATTAAATATTCCCAGTTGAGATCTTAAAAATGTTGTAATAAGCGTCACATTTGATTTCTAAATAGATAGAACGAGTTCTGATCATGATGAATTGCAGCATTTTCCATTTTGAAAACTGTCTACCCCAGCTTTAACAGATACATCCGTGTTTTATCCAATGTGATTGCACATGCAACATGACATGCTAACTGAGAATCACATAAATGGTACAGAGCTCTTAAACACACAAGCTCAAAGTTATGACATATAGCACATATTGTGTAAAACCAGAGCAGTTTAACCATCTTAGACTTTCTTCGGTTAAAGTCAGTGAGTCAGATGTTACACAACACGTTCTGCCGCTCCGACCGGCCCAGCTGAAACCACACTTAAAGCAAATCACTGCTCAGGGTTTGGTCCCTAAAGTCACGCTGAGGCCACACCCTTGGCATTAAACAAAGAGTTGCTCCATTCTTGAAAGTCAACAATGTCAGTGGGATAAATGCAAATAATCACACATTTCATTAAATCATTTTTGAGGGTTACCAAACATCATTTCAGACAGAACAGTGAGAAGAGGAAGAGGACGGGAGAAGCAGCAGATGTTTTGTCTTTACCTCTTCACGATGTCATGATTATACTGTAGAAATGGTAAGCCAAGCCTTTGCAGATGGGAAAGATAAGTGAAAGAATAACAAATTAGGTTAAGCAAGCCAACTTTAATCTATTAAATGAAGAGACAACAGTGTGATAATGAGTGTAAATGAAAGAGCAGGAACAGTGATGTCTTCATACTGAAGCTCTTTGTCCTCCAAACTTTACATTTATCATTTTATTTCATTGGTGAATTGAATAATGCAATAATACTTCTGCATGCACCCACAGTGATCAGGCAAGCCTGAAAGTACATTCACTCTTTATTAATTTATAGCAACTATTATGCCTGCTGGCACTTTAACATGCCGCTCTTTCCTTCTGAAAGACAACATTAACATCTTTTATTTGCTGTGTAAATGAATGTGCTCGTCCTACCTGGAGTAGCAGGACATGGCGGTGCAGACGATGGCGTTGAGCACAGCGATGTGGACGTACCACTGGTGGAAGAGTCCGTTCACCCACTTGTCCGGGAAAACATAAGCTGAATAGGTGATCGATGAGCCTGCAGAACAGGAAAAAAGTATCTTTAAATTTCATTCTGAGGGATTTATTCATTATTCGTATACAGGAGGACAGAATATAACAAAACACCCTCAATATAACTTTTTCCCAATACAACAACTTCAATCTTTTTTTTCTTATTGGATAAAATTAGACTTGATCACCTACCTAAGCAATTCTTATATATTAATATTATAATGTTAGAACCTTTGAGGATGTATAATAACAGATGGTGTGATGTGCAGTTTGCTAAAGTATCTGTTGCTCTTTTTATTTTCAAATTCTTTGAGATGCAAAACTTTGTTACCTCTAAAATCTTTACATGCATGTTTTTATTTTTATTTTACTTCATTAATTCATATATAAATAAATACTTCAGAATTATTTGAAATTTGTCTTGCATTAAAAGGCAAAAGAAACTCTTTTTTAAGATACATTTAATTTCATGCTACATGCATTTTAGTTTGCATGCCTCATCCAGTTAAGCTGCTGCAGAGGTGAGGACTCAAGTCCCATAACTTGAGACTTGACTTGATTTCACCTGGACTTTAGTCTCTTGACTTGAAATTACTTGATAACTTTCCCGAAGCTATGCTATGTGCTATGAAAGTGCAACATCAGCACAACCAACTTCTTCTCTACTGGTAAAACAACCTTTAAAATGTTGTTAAAATGACGCGTCACTTGGTGAACAGCATGTTATGACTTGTTTAGGACTCGACTCTTGGAGTCAGACTCAAGACTTGAGTGCAAAGATTTGAGACTTGCAGGACAATGACTTGTTCAGCCTCTGAGTACTAACACTAAGTTGTTACCTTACTGACGGAGGTTCAGTAACACTGTGTGCATGAAGCAGCACTCACCCAGGCTGTAGAGACTGAGGGCGCCGTAATCGAAGAAGAAGCAGATGTGGCGTGCCCGCGCTGACATGCTGCTGAAGGTGTGAGCGCAGCTCGACGCCAGCGGATAAATGCAGCAGGAGAGCAGGAAGACCACCAGAGGCCAGAGGAAGGAGTCCTGCCACGCCGACTGCATCAGCACCACCGTCACCAGCTTCCACAGGAAGTACCTGCAGGGAGAAAACAGCCACATTCAGCTGGTTAGACTGGAGTTCTGATCTTTTACTCGTCTTTAGTTACACACCTTTTATGCCTTAAATAATACAAAAAGGAGCCGTGATAAGTGCCTAAACTGACATATTAAAAGAAAAACTAATGTGCCACTGGACACTTTCAAGAGTATAAAACATGAATAATTTTACCTTCACAGTTATCAACACAATTGAACTTTGAGAGATTTCGGAGCTCTATGCTTTATTTTTTCTTTTATTTGTCCCAGCTTTACATTTACACAGTTAAAGTGAAGTTTGTCGGCCTTATCTAACATTAATGAGGTGAATGGGAGAGACAACGAGCGGAGAGAGAAGCAAAACAGTGTTGAGTGGGCAGTCTAGGAGCATGAAGTCATTAAGAAGTAAATGTAGTCAAAGTAACATAAGAAAGAAATCTTGGTCAACTAAGACCAAAATGATCTGCTAGTCGTCTGATGGACTAAGAAAGAGGAAGCTCTACAGAATACCTTCCTTTTAATATTTCATGCACAGACGTGAGATCAGTGTCCGTCTCCTCATTTCAGTTTCAGCAAGAAAGAGAACAAGTGTATCTTCTGTTATTCAACCAACCCAAACAAAGTGGAACATTTAAGCAGCCAGTCAGAGAGAGAAGCTTATTAATGGGGAAAACAACAGTAAACCGCCGATGTAACATCCAATTAGCTTCTCTAGCAGAACAACAACATCTAACATAATGTATTACAGTACATGTAATTACGGACACACACTCCCTGCACAGTAACAGGCAGCTAATTAACCATGTGCATGACATTTAAAAGAATGGGCTTGACCTGTACCTGTCAGTGCCTGTCAGTGTAACATGTCTAATGAAGTATCTCTCAATTAAATCCAACTGTCAGTTTCACCACAGCTACCAGCTAACAGCTAAAGTCTTATGAGGAGGCTGCAGTTTGCCTCGTGTATCCATTTCTTCGTCTCATTAACAAATCAACATTATTTGTGCTTTTCCCCATCACTGAGCATTTAACTAATTGAGGCAACTCATATGAAAGCCTGAAGCACAGATCTGCTCATTAGCGGGTTGCCTCGAGGTCGCCGCCGAGCCCTGAGACACAAACACCCGCGTGGCCCGAGCATATGCTCAACACACACACACACACACACACATTCTCCCTCGACTCTGCAGTCAAAGCAACTGACATCTCAGCAGGGAGGAAGTGCAGCGTGAGTCGTGGGAGCAGTAACCCCTGTAGTGGCTTTAAATCAGGAGAGCTACTCACATAAAAACACACACATACAGCGTGCAAAATGAAATAATGTCATCAGTAATTACTTGGATAAATACGACGTTCATGCTGGGATGCACTTTCAGTGGAAGAGGAGGCGATACATGTTGAGATGTGCAGATTATCATCTCATTCTTTCACTTCCTATCTGTGTGACCTTTTTTAGACGCTCTCTCTGCACCTACAGGTGTCAGATCTTTAATCTCTGTGTGCTTTGGAAAAAAGCTGAGAAAACTGGAAGAAACAAGACAGCAAGCTGCAAAGTCTTCTTGTGTTTAATCCACTTTAGGGCCAAATATATCGGGTCAACTCACTGTTTGTTTCATCTCTCAAACAAGACTTCATCTCATGAACACTAACTCTTCCTACGATGTAAGGTAGACAAAAAAATTGAAACAAATGTGTTTTTATATTATCAAAAGCTGTTGGACGGGATACAATAAGTTGTTGCCAATAACTCCTAAAACAACATATATGAGCGTCCTATATAAAGTTGTAGTTGCAGGTTTGACATGTTTACAACTGAGTAATAAATGTATGAATGGAATATGGTATAAATTGTGTAAATGCAGCTGTGTGAGACTCTGCAGGAGGCTCTGCAGGAGGTCTGTATGGTTGCTGGGTAAGACTTCAAAACAAACCTGTCTGTTTGTTCAATCCTGTCCTCTGACGCACACTAAGTGTTGTGTTTTGGTGCATGTGCAGACTATAGCCGTGTTTACAAAACTTTTTTTCTGGGGCTAAAATGACAAACCATAACTGTTCCTGCAATTTCACCTTCTATTATCTTCTATCTGATAAAACATATACATGCTAAATACTTTATTAAGGAGGCCAATTACATATATATTAAGGTAGAGTTAACAGGTGCTTGTTATTACCAAATAATAAGATAATTTAGTACTATTTAAAACATGCTTTTCTTAAATGAAAATCAGAAAAAGTAGATTTGTGTTTAAGTGCAGTTTTTGTAACCAAACGCTCATCAGGTCTCATTAGATTTTGCTCACACCTTGCTCATATGATTTAGTGTCGCATTAAGGAAGAAATTCGGCAAAAAAAGTCAGCGACCCAAATAAAATCTCCGGTCTTTGGACACAGTATCCACAGCAGCTTTATCACGGTGAAGCCCACTGCTCTGCTGGCATCAATTTAACTCCTTGAAGAGTGAATTTATGGTGATAAATATACGTTGGGACATATTCACTGACAGACACTATGAATACTAAGCAGACAGATGCTGTAACTCTGGACATGAGCAGTAAAAATTAATGGAGGTCTTTAATCGGTGATGTGCCAGAGCTCATTGTAGGTATTCAGAAAATGTCAGTGCGTGAAACCACACAGTAAAATTCTGGATCACTATCTGACCTACACGCTCTACAAGCTGTGCAGGATTTTTTTGAAACAATAAGTGGGACAAAGAACGCCTCGTGACTGTTATGAAAACAAAAACACTGCTGTGCTTCAGTGAGAATTTGGAAAATGTTGTGCTTGGTATGGAGAAATGTAATAAAATCATTAAATACATAAGAAGTCTACTGCAGGATGTTGTGTTGTGGCGGATAACAGTGAAATAACACTGTACTTAGCTGCTGAGCTGTGACCTCTTGTACAAATAAAACCTCCAGAACTTTTGCAAACAGAAGTATCTGTAACTGCCTCCAGGTGTGTCACATGCCGGTAGTCTACAAACATGTTAATCAGTGTTAACACGGACTAAAACAACATTGGTCGGCTGTACCATGTGGGCAGGAAGTGAGTCCAGATGTTGAGCGTCTCATTGGTCAGCTGGAAGAGGCTCAGCACACAGTCGGTGGCCGAGCTGCGGGGGTGCCGGTAGCCAGAGATGATGCTGTCTTCATGGAAAACCTGGAGGGGAGAAAAACGGAAAAGTGTTGTTTAGTCCGCAGCCAGTTAGGCAAGTTTTCAGAAATGTGTTTTTCTCTTTCTGGAAGCAGAAGAAGTCTGTGGAAAAGTGTTGCATGTTCAGGAGCGACGTTCAGGATGGTTGATGGATTACAATAAAGAGAAACCTTTATTCTATCATTACAATTTTGTTGTTTTTGAATCGTTTGTCAATCGATTCTTTTCCAATGACTTCCTGTCATTATTTTCTGCTTCTATTTTTAACAAGTGCTTTAAAAATATACCAACATGTGAGGACCCTGGTCAAAAGCATCACAATTCAGCCTTTACAGATTTTAACAGATGAAATAGAAAAAAATGGACAAAATGTTTGTTTGTTTGTTTGTTTGTTTGTTTAAATAAAGTATTACAATGAAAGTGTTGGTAGGTTGAGGGCTGAAAGTAAAAGCAGACAGTACATTTACTCAAGTATTTATGTACAATTTTTAAGGTACTTGAATATTTCCATTTTATGCCACTTTATCGGCAACTTCTATTCCACTACAAATTAGAGGTACATTGTTTACTTTTTACTCACCGTGTACTTAAGTTACTCTACAGATTCAGATGACTATTAGAAAATATAACCAAGAAATAAAGTATGATGTATTATCACATATAAAGACTTTATTGATCCTTTGCTGGAACTCACAAACCACCCCAAAATATCTAAAATAATAATAATAATTTTCATCTTCATCCACTGCAACATTAAAGTCATATAATATATATGCTAATATATAAATCATGAAATTCAACAACATATTGTTGGAAAAGGGCATTACATGATATGTGGAATACAGAACTTTTACTACAATGAAACATCTTCTTCCATCTCTTCTATGTTTCTTTTCCTTGAGTTATAAGCTAAAAACATTACTTGACAGATGGATGGTGTTTTTATCAAAAGAAACTTGTGCGTCTTTTTTTCAGTCTCTGCACTCACAGGTGAAACTGATTGATTATTAACAATGCTTGTTTCAAGAAGTTAAAAAAGAAAGGCGTAAATAAGTCAAAGTATGACTCTTTAAACCTTTTGATAACCTTTGAACCTGCTGACTGAGTCTGACTGTCTGACAGCTACAAACGATGAAGTGAAGTCAGACTTACTTTGGGCACCTGATTGATGGTGAAGACTCGCGGTAACTTGATGAGGCTGAGCATGACGGCTGCTGCTGCTGCTGCTGCTGCTGTCAGGGAGGAGAGCTGGTCTGAGGTTAGCCTCCGTCTTTATAAGGTTTGTGTTGCCATGCTGTTTCTCCCTCCTCAAACCCAGCGAGAATACCAAGTGTACCTGTGCAGCCACACCTCCTCCTCCTCCCCCTGCTGCTGCTGTCTCTCCGGGGGGGGATGGTGAGTGTGAGCACACAGGTGTATGCACACACCCATCCACACATATACACAAAGGCATGTAAACACACACAAGTGCTGCAGAGTTTTCTGTTAAGGAAGACAAGTTTTTCAAGATCAGACCAAAATCACAGCCTGGCAGTAAAAACACGGCTCCTAACAGTCACAGGAGAGGACAGCTGTTACCAAAACAAACTTCTTTTTGTGATTGCGTAATCCACTCACAGAGACATGACAGCAGAGCCAGTCAGGCAGGTATTTACAAACATCCTGATTCAGTGTGATTGACCTTCATGATCTGCAACTGAGGCTGAAATTTTTTTGGCTTTTTTTCTGCAGGAAAGGCTCAGAAAATGCAGCAGA